>JAOTQK010049390.1:0-14691 GCA_025642025.1 Rhododendron ferrugineum | reverse complement strand
CCCTAGACTTCTCCTTCTGTTCGGCCTGCTCATTGCCGAACAGGTCACTTGGACCAGCTACTTCACATGTTGCTGGTTCTAGTCCTCTCTCAGGCTCTCTGGACCAACGACGTCTCATGTCTTCGGCCCATACCGCCGATCACCCGATTGCACGGCAATCGTCCCTATTGTTATTACACCATGGTCCCACAAACCACGTGTTCGGGCCGCATTTGTACTTGTTCGGGATCACCTCCCTACAATTATTACTGCTTGGTTTGCCTCTTGGGTGTGCACTGGTCCTTCCAGAGCCCAGAAGGGGATAAAAATCAATCTGTGGGAACATCAACTGTCGCGCGCTGGTGTAACTCTGTCGCGCGATAGTCAGCTTGCATGTACGTAGATCCATGAATGCAAGTTGGCTGTTTTGTGTGCCAAAGCCATACCAAGGGACTGTTTTGATATTTCTGGTCAGTGTTGGTTTTTATTCCACTTATTCATTCATCAATTCATCCATCCATGTTACTTGTCACATCCTGCAAAATGTTATAGTCTTAATCCCCGATTAGCTGTTCCCCCGTCCTAACTAGCTAAAAAATTGATTAATAAAAGAAGAACCAAAATGTTTTCAAAATGCCTAAGTAGAGACCGATCTCCGGATTGGGCGAGAGGGGTGCCTTAAAACCCTTCCCCTCTCGTAACCTGGCTCCCAAACCCAGATATGATTATGACGGACTGGTGCCTTCACTTTTCAAAACAAACAGCACGACAGGTGCTTCGAAATACGGTTCCTTGGGTGTCGGACCTTCAAAACCTGAGTGGCGACTCTGTATTTTCCGAGCGCTTGCCTCTCGTGCTCGCGCTCCCTCGATTTTTGGGCCGCTTTAGAAAAGGAACGGAATCCAATTTCTAAGGGCATGCTGCCCACACTTGGTATTGATGACATGGCACCTTAACCTTGCACGCCGCGGTGTATAGTGACAACGCACATCAACCTGGGTGGCGCCAGTGACACGACATCACTACTTTTGTTGTTCCGTACTTTCGGTTGAATCCTTAATCGGGCAAGAGCCAAGGACATAGTAAATTTTGATTTCCCAAAGTCTCGTTGATCTAAGGACTTTGAAAAATAAACAACGTGCACCATCAAAATGCACGACTCTTCATCGGGTCTAGCAGCATCCTAATAAGCATAAGACAGATTCGAAAGCGAGAGACAACCTAGAAGCCGCCGTAAACATGCTCCTACGCAGAACGATTGAATGCATGCATGTAGAGAGCCAGAGACGAGTTTGCCTCACAAATTTCAGACGTTGCCGGAATCCTCAGAATTCTTTTCGGCGATGTGTCCTTGAGTAGATCGACAGATCCTAAAAGATGTCAAAATAGACTAAATCTTTGGCTAGTCCCTTTCGAAGATTCAACTTTGAATTTGGAACAACTCGATGTTGATGACATGGCACCTTAACCTTGCACGCCGCGGTGTATAGTGACAACGCACTTCAACCTGGGTGGCGCCAGTGACACGGCATCACTACTCTGTTGTTCCTTTTTGTCGGTTGAATCCTTAATCGGGCATGAGCCAAAGATTTAGTAAATTTTGATTTCTCAAAGTCTCATTGAACTAAGGACTTTGCGATTGATAACGAATATTCAACAGAATGAACGACTCCTCATCGGGTCCAACAACGTCTTAGACAGCACAAGACAAACTCGAAAGAAAGTAACGCCTTAAGCATGCTCCTATGCAAAACAGTGCATGCGATAGGGAAAACAGTAACATGTAGACAGTATAAGAGGTTAGATGCAAGTAGATCTTACCCTGCAGGTACTTGTCCTAGTTTCGAGAGTTCTAGTGCTTTGTATATGCAAAGGCTGGTTTTGGCTTGTAACGGGTTCCTCGGACTAAGGCCACAGATATACCTCCCGTTGCCCGCGATACGCAGAGCAACAGTCGAACGGTAGCATGACCTATCATCGTCAAAGGTTGCTAGTCATTCAGGGTCCCCGGGCACCGGTAAACCGTGCCGGATTGCCAAAACGATCCAACGAGGCATATCCCACATCGATGCATATGAAGATGCTAAAAATTGATTTAATTGAAGAAGAATCGTAAAATCTCAAAATGCCTTTTCAAATTTGGCTCACTTTATTTAATCCATCTTTAGAGGAAACTACGCAAGTGAACAATAGAAAAAGCCCCAGATCAGATTGGCCGGACACGAGGTCCTGTTAAATCACCATTCCAACCTTCGGCAGCGTGAAGCTCACCGTTTTGACAGACTTTTAAGGGATTGTTCCCAAGTGTATTAAACTCTAAGTGTGGATAAATATCGGTTCGATCTTCCCCAGGAGAGTAGCCACTGTGGGCAGCGCGCCCTGAGAAAAAGGATTTCGTTCCCTTCTCTCGAATCGAGGGAGCGCGAGCGGGGAAGCAAGCGCTCGGAATACAGAGTCGCCACTCGGGTTTTGAAGGTCCGACACCCAAGGAACCGTATTTCGAAGCACCTGCCGCGCTGTTTGATTTGAAAAAGTGAAAGCACCAGTCCGTCATAACCATATCTGGGTTCGGGAGCCAGGTTACGAGAGGGGAAGGGTTTTATGGCACCCCTCTCGCCCAATCCGGAGATCAGTCTCTACTTAGGCATTTTGAAAACATTGCGATCCTTCTTTTGTTAATCGATTTTTAGCCAGATAGGGCGGGTGAACAGTTAATCGGGGATTAAACTGTAACATATTTGCAGGATGTGATAGAAAGCATGTTTTCTCTATTGAAACAGTTAGTATAGGATGAAAACAGACTGGTGTGGGAGTTTAAACAGACTGGCAGACACTGCCATGGAATGTTGTGCGCAGGGAGAAATCAGTATGCACTGATCAAGTCACTGCATGCTGATCACTCCTGCGCACGACACTACAGGACCAGCGCGCGACAGTAAGCCTAAACCCACATCTCTTATTCTCAAACCCTCTGGGCTCTGGAAGGATTAGTGCACACCCATGTCAAACCAAGCAGTTTATAAGCAGCAAATAGGCAGTTCTAAGCAGTTTAAAAGGCTGAAAAGTCCTATAAATTTACAAAACACTCCATAAATAGTGTGGGGGATAAAATAGAGGCCAAAGGCCTAGTTACCCGTGCAAAGGCCACTCACTGGAAATAGGCTGACCGTCGCGCGCTGCACTGGGTCCGGCGTGCGATGATGTGCTCTGGCGCACGATGGTATAAGTCAATTTCCAGTGTTTGGTTTTACATGGTTCTGGGTTCTAGGACAGGTCCAGAATGATCCCAGGGGTACTTCAAAGCAGCAGAAATACATATTGAAATACATCTAGCAGTTTTAAGTAAGGAAAGCAGGAAATTGGTTATTTAGCATGCTTAACATTGATCTATATGGAAAGAAATGCATAAACAGTAGGACACCAATCCCCACGCGGACCATCACGCGCAACTTGTGACCGGCGCACGCGAGAATGGGACCGTCGCGCGCTGGTTCCTACCTTGATGGTTTTTGAAACCTTACTAGCTTTAGGGCCAGGACTGGTATTGATTACCAGCCTTGACCCTGCCAGCCCCCTTCAGGGATCAAAACAGAATGCAAAACCAAGGTAAGCTATACCTTTGGTCTTTGAGTTTGAGATGTGTTTGAATTTTGAGTTGAGGTTCGAGGTTGTTTTAGGTGTGAAGAACAAGTTATGCTCTTTTGGTGCTTAGGGTGTAAGCATTTGGATATGAAAATTGGTAACCCTTTGAAATTTTGGAACCTTGGAACCTTTGAAATTTTGGAACCCTTGAAATTGGATGGAAACATGGGGGTATTTATAGTAGGAGAGGGGGAGTTAGGCCTGGTCCGAAGAGTGAAGCTCTGCCAGTCCACGAGGCTGGCTGAGGGCTACTTGTTAGGAAAGCTTACCAACCTGAATAAAGGTGATGGGGACAGGTTTGACCAGCGCACGCTGGACTGGGTCCGGCGCGCGCGATGGTCAACGGTTGACTGTTGACCACACTTGGCAGTTTGACCTGCGCGCGCTTGTTTGGGTTCAGTGTACGCCAGTTAGCTTAGGCTTTTTGGCTTTTTGGCTTTTTAAGTGGCTTTGGCTAGGTTAGGCTCAAGGGTTTCTCAAAGCTCAAACACTTATCATTCCCGAGGTGTTCTTGATCCGATTTCATCATCGGGGAATCAGAGACTGAAAGTAAACTAATCTGGAAGCCCAGATTGGGGTGTCTACACCTTCCGTACCTCTTACTCTCTCTCACCCCACAAGATTTCTTCTTCCTTTCCCCTCACTAATCATCGACCAATCGCACCTCTCCAGCTCACGAACACTCGTACGTAAGCACCTCCCACAGATTAACGGACCTACATTTAGGCGACTCTGCTGGGGAGGTGTCTTTTGGTTTATGGTTAGCACCGGTTCCATGGAATACATCGAGCCATCGCGCCAGAGAGCAATGATTGCGCCAGACAACGGCATATTGGTTCTCGAGGAAGTCGAAGAAACTAACAGCGTTGGTGCAGCCGCACAGACGCTGCGGGCCCTCCAAGACGGACAGCGACAGTTCCTCGAGACGCAGAGATAGCTGCTCGCAGCCTTCACGTGCCTCACTGAGCTCATTTCAGCGGCACTCCCAAAGGCCGCAGTCGGTCAAAACGATGAGCCACAGCAAAACCATGTTGGGGGCATCACTAGCCAGACGGCGCAACCTCAGGTCCTCTCGTCCGTGCCACACCATTTGCATCCAGTGCTCGTAGGAGGCATCGCCGGAAACCCCGTTGGAGATCGCCAGAAAGACACCGCCATCGATTGTACTAGCACACCATCCACGGGACCATACATCCCCATGGCGGAAGTCCAGGCCCTGTTGGCACAACAAAAAACAAGCGAGGCAAGCAGAAAGGAGCCAGCCGTCACTGAAGCCGGCGCCCCGTCCGCGGGACAGTTCATCACTTTGGCAGACGTGCAAGCCCTCCTTACCAAAGAGAAAGCAAAGATGGTCTTACCCTCCCTGCCTAGCCCTGATATCCGCCCTCCTTACCCCATAACGATTCTATCTTTACCCAACCCGGAAGGGTATACCCCGCCAAAGTTCGTAAAGTTTGACGGAAAAGAATGCAGTGCTCAGGAGCACGTGGTCCGCTTCATAGAATCCCTCGGAGCCCACGCGTCCAATCACAACTTGCGACTCTGCGAGTTCTCAAATTCTCACTTCCCGCGCGTACACGTGGTACGTTAACATGGAGCCTTATTCGATCAGCACTTGCGAGGAGATGGTGAACAGTTTCTACGCCAAATTCTTTCAAGTACATGAAAAGGTGACAGTAATCAGCCTCACGAAGGAAGTCCAGCAGGGCGGAGAAGATGTGGTGGATTACATCAGGCGGTTTCAAGATTGCGCGGTTGACTGTACTGAGTCAGTCAAAGAAGGGCAGCTCGTGGAAATCTGCATCAGCGGAATGATGGACGAGTTCAAGATGCTGCTCATGAATTTGAAATTGGGAACTTTTTCCGCTTTATTGGAATTCGCGTACAACATCCGTCACGTGGTCAAGCCCGTGAGAAAAGACAGCTGGAAGGGTAAAGCTGCAACCGCCACAGTCGCTGTCGCGGATGCTCCGCGAGCCCAATAGCAGGCCGCTGGAGGAAGAAAGCGGCGGGACCGCGAAATTGGACCAGCCCCAGATTATCCATGCAGCATGGATGAAGTACGAGCTTTGGTGAACGCCTGGGTGGCCGATGGAGAGTTGGAACTCCCCCAGGTGGAGTACAAGCCGACGCCGGAAGATCGCGAACACCAGCGGTACTGAATGTATCACAGGCATACCAAGCACCCGACCAGTGATTGTTGGTCATTGAAAAGGTTGTTCAAGAGGAAGCAGAACGCAAATGAGCTGCGGATAGGACAACGCGACATTCGCGTAGAACCCTATCCAGCTCACGGACACAACAATGAGGAAGTCAACAAGGCGGAGTGCTATCCGTTCATTTATGAGGATCAAGAGGATGAAGAAGATTACTACAATCACGAAGAAGAGAGCAGGGAGGAATGGGCTTATGTGGTCTCTTGCTACGAAATCACCGAGGAATTTGGAGACGGTGCGACCCCCGCAGTCACACCTGACCCCAACGCCTCAGTAAAGACATTGCAAAATAGTACAAAGTTTCGCGCATTCTTTGACGGTTTTGGCTTCACACCAGTGGCAAGGCTGGAAATCACCAAGGCAATTATCAATATCGCGGAGGTCCACCAATAATCATGCATGTCCGCGGAAGGGTCCGTACCGCGGACAATTCGCGATGAATCCAACTTTGTCACTTTCTCGGATGCAGACCGAAGAGTGCCATACCCCCATAACCGCCCGCTATATGTTACATCCCGCGTCAATGGGATAGAATTAAAGAGAACCTTCCTAGATGGTGGGGCCTCCATTAACCTCATGCCCATGTCAATGTTCAAAAGTTGGGAATACAGGACAATCGGATAGTGGAGCCACCAATCACTATCACGGGATTCGGAGGAGACAGGAAGCAATCCTTGGGATATGTTGTGGTGGACCTAGAAGTGGGGGCAATCAGCTCAGCCACTAAATTTCATCTCATCAACGCGGACCCGAATTATCAGATCATTCTCGGCAGGAGTTGGATGCATAAGTACGCGGTCGTGCCATCCAGTTATCATCAATGCCTAAAAGGAGTTTGGGCAGGAAAGAAGGTCACCATCCGCGCATCAGAAAACCCGTTTGACACTCACGAAGCACACCTTTCGGACGCGGTCTACTTCTCGGAGCTCGGTGAAGTATCACAAGCGATCACTGCCAAGCCGCGCAGAGTGAAGATCCCAAAGTGGGAAGACATCAAGGATGAGAAGCGGGAGACCCGAGACAGAGACCCACCCGCGGTGGAGGCTGCAGCCCCAAGAAAGATAACCAAGATGAAGGAAGGGGGCAAAATGGTGTACTACTTATGACGGTCCACAGGGGCAGCGCCCGATCATGAAACCGCTGGCCCTGGCGAAACGTGCGCCATTATAGAGGAATAGTCAATCCAAAAGCCAGAACCCGCTCCGGAGTGCATGCGGGATCAACCTAGGTCGCAGCAAGAAACGCTAGAGGAAGTTGACCTTAACAACAGAGTAGGCCCAAGAAAACCAGTGTTGGTAAGCGAAGAGTTAGACGGAGAATTCCGTGAGAAATTAATTGCATTGTTATGTGATAATTCAGATGTGTTCGCATGGCACTACGAGGAAATGCCTGGCTTGGACCCGGAGCTACTAATGCATCATTTGGACGTTTTTCCCAACTCAAAGCCAGCAAAGTTGCCTCAGCAAAAATATCACCCCGATTTGGAGGGGCAGATCAAAGAAGAGGTCGAAAAGTTGCGGAAGGCAGGATTTATCCACCTGATCCAGTACCCGGAGTGGTTAGCAAACATTGTCCCTGTGAAGAAGAAGAATGGCCAAATCAGAGTCTGCGTCGATTTCCGCGACCTTAACAAAGCATGCCCAAAAGACGAGTTCCCACTCCCACACATCGATACATTGGTGGATGCCACCTCGGGCCACCAGATGTTCTCCTTCATTGATGGGTTCAGCGAGTACAACCAGATCAAAATGGCTCCAGAGGACGCGGAGAAAACGGCCTTCCGGACCCCCTTGGGAAACTTCTACTACATTGTGATGCCTTTTGGGCTCAAAAACGAAGGAGCAACATATCAACAGGTCATGACCGCGATCGTTCACGATCTGATGCACAAAATCGTTGAAGATTATGTGGATGATCTGGTGGTGAAGTCGAGGGAGCAGAGGGACCACCTAGCGGATCTAGCCACCGTGTTTAGCAGATGCAGGAAATTTAATCTCAAGATGAACCCACTGAAGTGCGCATTTGGTGTTACCGCGGGAAAATTCCTAGGCTTTCTTGTGCATCACCACGGAATCAACGCGGACGGGGCAAAAGTTAAGTCCATCGCGGAATGCCCCCGCCCCACTCTCAGAAGACGCTCAAACGGTTCTTGGGCAAAGTTTCCTACCTGTGGCAATTTATTCCTGCGCTGGTAGAAATCGCGACACCTTTCGGAGACTTATTGAAGGGTAATGCAAAGCTCGCATGGGAACAAGAGCACCAGCAGGCCTTCGAGCGGATTAAAGCAGCTTTGACCTCTCCCCAAACAACGGTGGCCCCTGTCGCGGGAAAAACGCTGATACTCTACCTGACCTCCACCCCGATTTCCATCGTGGCCTTGCTGGTGCAAGAAGTAGATGGGACGGAGCGCCCAGTCTACTACATCAGCAGAAAGGTCCAAGGAGCAGAAGAATGATACACGCCCATTGAGCGGCACTGTTTAGCCCTCGTCTTCACCGCGCAGAAGCTCAGACATTATTTTCTGTCGTTCCCTATATAGATAATTACTAAATGTGATCCGGTAAGGTATCTCCTGTCTCGACCCGCACTCACAGGCCGGGTCACCCGCTGGTTGTTGGCACTCGCAGAATTTGATATTTCATGCGCAACGCCGAAGGCAATCAAGTGTTAGGCCCTAGCGGACCTCCTGTCCCATTTCCCAAGCGGACAGTGCGAACTGCTCGAAGAGTCTCTGCCTGGAGATGGTTTTGAAGCTCTCACGGCCAATACGGATGATCCACAGTGGACGCTCACTTTCGATGGGGCCACGGGTAGTGGAGCAGGAGGCGCGGGAATAGTGTTGCAAAATGAAGAATGAGATAAAATCCCATCTGGCTTACAAGTTGAGCTTCCCCTGCTCCAATAACGAGGCAGAATTTGAAGTGCTAATTTTGGGTCTAGTAGCAGAAAAGAAAGAGGGATCAAACACCTAAAGATAGCGGGAGATTCAAAATTGGTAATTCTGCAAACGGAAGGGATTTACGCGTTGAAGGAACCAACCCTGGCACCATACCAAAAGACAGTCCAGAAGTTGATGAAGTTTTTCAAAAGTCTCAACGTCATTCGTAAGCCCAGGTCGAAAAATCGTTTCCCGGATGCCCTCGCAAAGCTGGGGGCGAAGACATAATTTGAAGAGGAAAGGACTTGTATAGAAATTGTAAAGATGTTCAAACCATCTACCGTAGAATATTTTTCGGAGCCAATAGAGGACTGGCGCGGATCCATCAAGATTCAGTTGACTACCGGCGTAGGACACTTGTCCACCGCGGAACTTTCATGCTTCGTAGTCTTGCGTGGAGAGTTATACCACCGTGCTCCACAGGGGTGGCTCGCGCGATGCATCAATCCAAAGGAGACAGGAGAAGTTTTAAACTACATTCACGCAACAATTGTGCGAACAACGAGATAGCCCTGTATAGAAGGATTCAGAGGCAGGGTTACTATTGGCCTAGCATGAAGGAAGACGCCAATATAATCGCAAAGAATTGCACATGGTGCTCCTCATACGTGGCCAGATCGGAATGCCTATTGGCAGGTACTAATGACCGGGAGGCAGATTGGAGACAGGTCTACGTTGATTACTTACGGGAAGGATCCCTGCCTATGGAACGGACGGAGTCCGCGAGAATCATCCGCGGAGCACGACGCTTCTTCTTGGAAAAAGGGCTCCTATTTAGAAGGACCCTTGATGGGATGCCTCAGAGATGTGTAGACAAAGAAGAAGCATAGGAGGTTTTCAGAAGGACCCACGGAACTAAGCATCAAGGATGGAGAAAGCTTTACGAACAGTTGGTTCATCTGGGGTATTTCTGGCCCACCATGGAGAAGGATTCCAAGCGGCACGTGCAGAGATGTCAAGCTTGTCAAAAGTTTGGGAATTTGATTCATGCCCCTTCTGTAGAACTGCATTCCATCCGCGCCACGTATCCCTTCCACAAGTGGGCCATGGATTTGGTTGGGCCAATTAGGCCAGCTTTGCGGAAGAATAGATGGATCCTGGCAGCCACGGAAGTTTGCACAAAGTGGGTTGAAGCGACCCCGCTGAAGAAAGCTACTGGGGACGCTGTTGGCAGCATTCATCGAGGAAAACATTATTTGCAGATTTGGCATACCCAAGATGATCGTATCCGATAACGGGACTCCGTTTATCAACCATCAGGTGGGAAGCCTCCTCGACAAATACATGGTTGACCACCGTACCTCCAGCGCCTACTACCCGCAGGGCAACGGACAAGCGAAAGCGACGAACAAAACCTTGATAAGGATCCTGAGCAAGCTGATGGACAAACGAGGTGGAACTTAAGCGGACCATCAACCAATAGCATCGAACCTCGAAAAGAAAGTCTACCCGCACTAGTCCCTTCAGCCTAGTCTATGGAGCGGAAACAGTTTTGCCCTCGCGGTTGAGCGTTCCCTCCACGCGGATGATCCTCGCGATGGAAAACTCTTCGGAAGGAAGAAGAGCAGATTTGGAAACCCTGGAAGAAAGAAGAGTTGTTGCGGCCCTCGCTCACGAAAAATACTGGGAGTCCGTGGCACGCTACTACAACAAGGGCATACTGGTGCGGGTGTTCAAGGTTGGAGACTTGGTCTGGAAGGCGATCACAATAGTCATGAGGGATTTGAAGACACCAAAGTTTACGCCCAAATGGGAAGGGCCCTATGAAGTAACCAGTGCTTCCGCGGGCGGGTATTACCACTTGGCCCGCGTGGAAGACGGTTTCCGGACAGGGGCGGTCAATTCGAAATACATCAAGAAGTTCTACCCGTGGCAAAAGCAATGGAATTCTTGATTCTTTTGTTCTATTTTCAAAGCTTCTCCTGTTCTTTTTTTTCTTTTAATCACGTTTCAAAGTTCAATGGAAAAATGGTATTATCCCATGGGACACGTTGAAATTTTGTAAGAATGAATCATCAAGATGATTGTTGTTGGGAACTTTTTTAATGAAATGCCCTGATTATACTTCTCCTATGCTGTCTCCTTGATTTATATGTTGTAACGAAAGGCGAGGTCATGCGGAGAGAACATTTCTGCAGTGGCCCGCAGAATCCAGACTTAACGTTTATCAAATAGAGATAATGTTAAGTCACAAGGGGTCAGAACATGACCCGTATGCTCCAGGCTTAGCGGTTATCTATCGGAGATAATGTTAAGCCTTAGATGGTTAGAACATGACCCGCATGCTCCAAACTTAACGGTTACCGAATAAAGATAACGTTGAGTCGCTAGCCATCTCGCTCAGCGCTTCCATTTTATAACTTCTGCACCTCCAGGCTTAGCGGTTATCCATCAGAGATAATGTTAAGCCTTAGATGGTCAGAACGTGACCCGCATGCTCCAAACTTAACGGTTACCGAATAAAGATAACGTTGAGTCGCTAAGGGTCAGAACATGACCCGCGTACTCCGAGTGCGGAAGTTATAAAATGGAAGTGCTGAGCGAGATGGCTAGGACGAGGCTCGCAGAGTGAGAGCCAGCAATTGTCAAAGCGGTCTAAGACAGAGTGACCGAGGCGCGGTCCACCGGTGGAAGTGCAAAACGGACAAGCAACGATAATGTTATCTCTAAGACAACAAATAACACATGGATAATAATGATGCAATGGCAATTTTACTTCCCTTATTCAAAAAAAAAAAATGGTACATGTGTTACAAAAAAAAAAAGAAGCCTAATCCAGCCAGTCCGCGAATACAAGCTCCTCCGGGTCAGGGTCCTTGAGGTTCAGCGCCGCTGCGGCCAACTCCGCGTCATATGCTGAAATTTGGACAAACCTGGCCTCAGGTCCGCCAAGTGTTGTCGAGCGGACTCCAGCTGTGCAGAAAGGCCCTGAAGCTCGGGCCTCAGAGCCGCCCTTTCCCCCGCAGCCCTTAGCGCGGTGCTCCTCGCACTCAGCCAGCCAAGGTCTAACTCCATGACCTCCATGTCTTGCGTGACCTCCTGCAAAGCAGCCTCCGTGGCAGCGTTGAAGTCGCTGTAACGCAGCTGTGCGCAGGGAGTGAGCGTTTCATGAAGATCCCTGAGGAAAAGTGCCCCGAGCCGAGCCGACCGCGGATTGAAGTGAGCAAATGTCTCTGGGTGTCCCTGGGCTATGGCGTTAAGGAGAGGATGGAAGGCTTCATCCACGGAGAAACCCGCGGGGAAGAGAAGGACGGGCACCTCCATCTCAGCGACAATGGGCCCCTTCCCAAGGTCCGCGGCAGGGCTCCGCCTAGGAGAGGACCGCTCCCTAGATTCCAACTCTTCCCTTTGTCGCTCGCCCATTTCTGCGTTCAAATCAATTGCAAAATCCCCAAAAGCTAGGCTTCCCTATCCCCCCAAAACATTGTCAGTTGGCAAGAACGTCATATCTTTAAATAGAGAATTCATATCTGAGTCAGTAATGGAGGTGGGCCCCCTAAGGAATTCTTCCTTTACCTCCAGCTGTCGGTCTTCCACAGCTAAAGAAACCTGAGCAGGGAGAGTGGCCACGCGCCTCGTGGACAGACGGGGAGAATGAGCCTGGGAAGTCGAGCACGCCGGAGAATGAGGACTGGTCGCGTCTGCAGCTGTGTCCCTCCTTGCGGCCGACTGAGTTCCTTGAAGGAAAGAGGCGTTGGAGACTCTTGGAGAGCCAATGGCAACCCGGCCCAGGAAACTTTCATTGGAGCGGATCCGGGCGCTGGTGGACTGTTGGTGGGAGCCTGAAAGAGTTGAAGAAGACTTGGCCCTGTGTTGGCCCGCAGAGGGGCCTCTCGCAGAGAGAAGAGGGAGTGCATTGGTGTCGTCCTCCTCTCCCCCCCTCAAGAGTTGCGCTACTGCCGCGGAGATCGGCTCCGCGGTGACATCCGCCTGGCCAACTGATTCGCGAGAATCCATAGGCGGAGGTGGCTCGCGAGCTTCTGAAGCTGCTGCATGGGACGGGGAGGGGTCTCGATCAGCGGAATAAACAATTATATTTTCAGATTCCTCGGAGGAAGAAGACAACTCGGTAGAAACCGTGTTGGGATCCCCCCTAAGGTCCACAATTGAAGGATCATCAGGTAACATACCTCCTACCACCGTGGAAGCTTTCGGCTCCAGCTGTGGAAAAGGGGCCGGCTCCACGCGGGGTTGGAGCAGCTCCACCTCCCTCGCCCCCGCAACATTCTCCGTGACAACACCCCTCACGGGCACGGAAGGTTGGGCTCACAGGACTTTGAGGCGGACGCTCAGCGGCATGTTGTCCTAATCATTGTTGTCATCATCATCAATGTCGACATCAACATCATCGCGGCCGCCTACGTCCATGTCCTCCTCCTCCTCGAACTCCACTGCAGTTGTGCAAGGATTTTTGACAAAGAATCAGCAAGAGGCGGAAGAAAGAAGAGAGAACAACGGCTGGATTGAAGAGACTTACCATTGAAGCGTCGCTGCTTGATGGGTGCGTTCGGTACATCTTCTTCTACACCCTCTATTAGGGCTTGTTCCGTTGTCGCTAGTGCAGTAGCTGCCGTTGGAGCAAACACCACGAAGGTGCTGGTGTCCAACTCCCGTTGCTAAAAGAAAGAAATGGCATTCTCAAAAGGTGAAAGAAGAATCGGGGGAACAAAGCAAAGAACGATGAAGTAAGAATAAATTCTCCATTGAACAAGAGTCAGAAAGGAATATACCGTGCGGAGCCGCTTATGGCGGCGACCATCTCCTGCCGCGGGCACCCTGGAAGAGGATGGTTGTGATGGCTTCGTTGGGGCCGGAGGGTGCGTCCTTCCTTTAGCACCCTACACGGGAACCTGCCTCGCAACAGCTGGAGGCGTGGGAGGAAGTCCCGACGGGAAGGCCACGTTCAAAGGGGCGACGTATGTTATCACCCACATGCTTTGGGACCCTCGCCAGTCAGCCCCCCTGGCTTCCACGATGGCCCGGAGTGAGGTGTCCCGCGTACGAATCTCGGACACCTTTGGTACCTCCGCCTCCCCGCAGACAAAGAGAAAGAAGGAATCCAAGTTTCTCCGCCAATACAGGCGGAACTCCGGAGTGTAACGCCTAACATCGTCCCTGGAGGGAATAGGCAAATCCCAAAGCTGCGCCAGGATGTCGGGAGTATAAGGCCACATGAAGCAGAGCTGGGATTCGACGAAGGAAGATAGTTGTGGGGTGTACCCAGGCACCCCTTGATCAAAGCTCAACTGCCTCGCGAATCGGTTCGGGCGGTAGACCGACACGCCATGGGCCTCGTTATTGAGGAAGGGAAGCCACCTCGGGAGGGCAATGAGAGCAGAGTTGATCACGCCGCGGGCCATCAAGTTGTTCCTGCCCACGGCTGAGAGAGAAGAACGGGAAGGTAGGAGGCATTGGCCAAGGCCAACTATCCCGGGGGTGATGGAGCCGTAAGGACGCGGGACAAAATTTCCCGCCACGTCGCACACCTCGTACCAGAGGGCGTCGTTGCTATTACCAATCCATCGCTCCGACCGGGATCGGCTGGCGGATGCTAGGAAGTTCTGCGGCACGGGAGCAACGAGAGGAAAATGCTTGAAGAAGTAGGCGAGGAGGAAGCTGGTGTGGACGATAGTAAGGTGGTCACACCTTGCGAGGGACCTCGCAAGATCAGCGTGAACCAGGTCCAGCCGACAATGAAGTGACCCGAAGAATAAGGGGGCCAAAGCAACACACTCACCGCGGGCTAGAAGCACGGCGAGCAGAAAGACTGCAGGAGAAGGGCTGTCCACCGGGTAGTCCGGAAGGACGAAGTAAGAGAGGAAAAAGACCAAGAACCCTATAACGCCCCCATTTTCGGGTTCGTTAAATAAACATTTTATTGAATAATCTAGGTCGAGTCTAGCTCACTTATTACAT
>JAOTQK010049305.1:0-14715 GCA_025642025.1 Rhododendron ferrugineum | reverse complement strand
CATGGAATCTATCCCACAACATAATCCCTCCATATTTAGATGAACTCTTGACAAATGGTAGAACTTGGGAAATGAGTGCTTCCTTTGGAATGTAACCGTTGGCAGCAGCGGCCTTAGAAGCCGGGAGGCCTACGAAGAACTTTTGAGCAGGAATCGACTGTAACCATCGCGTCCATGAGCCCTTGAAAGTGTTAGGGTTGTTTGTGTTGTACTCGCACTGCGGATTGTTGTAGAACTGGATCCAAACATAATCGAAAAGGCCCGTTTAGAGGGCACCGTTGAGCTTTTTATCTGGGAATGGGCATTGCGGTGCGGCAGCTAAGTACACTTTCTTCCCGCCCTGGCTCCGCTCAGACAATCGCCTGGCAAGCGCGGCGTAGTGAGGCTCTCCGGCTTCAATGTCGAAATCTATGCCGTCTAACACGGCATCACTTGTTGTGGAAAAATTGTTTTGGCAAGACTCAGAGAAATTTAAGAACGAATAATATATAGGAAATATAATGACGTTGCCTAGGGGTTTTTTTTTTTTTCCGGCAAAAATGAAATTTATTAAAAAACGGAGAAAGGGGAAGGGAATCCAACAAAAAGTTGGATGAAACATCACAAAGGCAAAGCTCATACCACCCAAGGGTCTAAAACAGAAAAAAACAATAAAGCACAACCCAACACCCAAAATATACAACGAAAAGCCCAAAAAAACCCAAACCTTGAACCGACCCGCCCAAACCAGCCCTTGAAACCCTAACTACTTTACCACCCACCGCCGTACCTAGGGGTTGTTAGTGCTCGTTAATTTGCAACCAAAAGATTATGCTAGAAGCTCAGCATTAAAAAGCAAGAATACAAACATTTAACAGATGTTCTGGAAGTAACAGAACTTCTCGAAAGATTGCCTCTTTTTTTTTTGGCAGTTGATTTTCCCACTCCCCTATTTATTAACACTACTCCCCTTCTTATTTTTATTAGGTGAATTTACTAAAACACCCTTGCACTTTATTTGGTATCATAAAGTGCAATGGTGTTTTAGTAAATTCACCTAATAAAACAAGAAGGGGAGTGGCGTTAACAAATAGGGGAGTGACAAAAATCAGCTGCCTTTTTTTTAATATCTTATACAAATTAATGAATCTTGTACCGTGCCAGCTAGTTATACTGCTTTTGAGCAAATCTAATACTCTAGCATTCCAATTTTGTTTCTACTAAAATCACATTAGATATTGGTTGATTCTAACCCATACCGGATGGTATCAGACGATACGAGACGATTTCAAATTTTTTTTTTTTGGATACAGATATAAAATATGCTAAAGTTTTTATATTAGAAAACAATATAAATAACGATAAACTTGTAATGGTACACTTATTGACCTAAAGGAAATCCGGTTTGGTTATCAAAAACTTGATTTATTCTTGTTGGGAGTTTGTACAGCATTAATATGTCACTGCATCCTCAAGACCCAAGAAGTAACTGCAAAGAATTCGCCAAATCAATTGGATCCAATATCAGTTGAATGAACTCAGACTCACTCACATGCTGAAGTCTTCAAGTAATGAGCCATCTCACCCTATATTAAGATCCAACCTTAAAATGGTTTATGGACTCTTTACATTACCATATATTCTAACAATTATTTTTGACTCTTAAGTTGGAAACAAAGAAGTCAAAGTTGTGCAAAATAAATTGACCCAACGTTCAAAACTATAAGACGTTATTAGCTGCAATGCGTAGTCCATATTAACCAGTACCCCTAAAGAAAGACCTTACCGAGGGGTCTGGAATCGGCATGGCCTCCTAGAAAGTGGTCCCAGAGGTAGTCGGCAATGTTCCTCGCATCGTCCGGGGACGACAAAGAGTAGCTCCCAGCGACGCCCCCTATCGACATGCAACAACACCTTGATGCCTTGGCTTTGGCACGAACGAATGCTGTTGGTGAGTTTTTGACAATCCCCAATTGACGGGGTACAGTGACCGGCTAAATTCAACTCGGGTTTTTTGAAGTTACCAAAGGCCGAGAGGAATCCTAAGGCTCTGTTTGAAACTTAGGGAAAAGAAAGGAAAATAAAAGAATTTTCCCTCCTATTATTTGGTTAGAAGAGAAAGAGTGAAGAAAATAAAGATTTTAAGTGTAATAAATAGTAACTTTTCCCTCATATTTTCCTCCCATTTTCTTTTCCTTTTCTTTCTTTTCCTTTCCTCAAGTTCCAAACAAATAAGTTTACAATTCGGTATTTTACAGTGGAACATGTGTCTATCAGTTTGCCTTCTCCCGCATTTTGGCCCCAGTAGACAACGATGTCGCCGGCTTGAGATGCGGTGAACATGGCGATGAGCAGCAGGAAGGCAAGAAATGGAGGGGGTGAAAGAAGTTTCATACCCATTGTTTAGATTTGAGCTGATCTCTTTCTTTTGGGTTTGATAAGGCAAAAGGGTTGATCGGCAACCTCTTTATATAGTAGATTGGATTGGATATTGGGTCCATATGGGTCCGTCCTTTCGTGCGTGACTGTGAATACAATTGGAGTGTCCAAAGGTGCGAAGACTCATCACACGCAGTACTACTTTGTGCAACCCGTGACTTCTTCTAACCCACTTGAGTGGGTGATTTCTCACCCATGTGAATGTGATTAAGGAAACTTAATTTAAGATTTTAGTAATTTAATGATGACAAAAATGTATTAAAAATTTCCGTATACAAAGTAAGGATATTTATTCTGGTTGAAAACTAATTGGGCCTATTTTTTTTTTATAGCAATGTTATCTACTTTGGTGTCGTTTCGCTAAGCTTCTTATTATTAAAATATTTGCTTCTCTCTTCACAAGACAGGTCATTCTCTTACAATATATCAGCTTTAATTCAAAAAATAAATAATTATTATTTGAACAAATAAAATAAATACTTATTTTAGTTAGTGGAACACACCATAATCAGAAATTTAAGTGAATTTTCATCTGCTTTGTCTTTGTACGAATAATTCAGTGCAGATAATATTAAAGATAAATCAAATTTTATAAAAATATAAAAAAATTAGTATATTTTTTTAACTCAGGAGTTTGCGTAAACCCCCTCAAACCAGGGTGGAGCTGCCCCTGTTCTAGGTAAACGTTTTGGGACAATCAGTACCATAAAAAAAACTTTAAAAAAAGAAGAGAATTTAACCTTCGCTACTACTTACAAAAACATAGACTCAAATTTCCTTTAAATGCAACACTCATGTCCATTGAATATTCCAATGGACATGACGGAGAGAATCAATAGGAGAGAGAGAGTGTTTGAGAATGACCGGCTATTCAGGTAGCCAATATTATCCTTTTAAATATTCAAGTGTTGACATTCAATAGTTGTCAACCAAGGGCTTAAAAAAGGGTGCATATTATATGTCCAAAACAAGGAGTGTGGATCGTAGATAGACCCTTGAAAAAAAGTACACTTACAATCATGCAATTCAATTTTCTAAAAGAAATGAGAGAAAAGGAAAAGACTACAATATTTCATATTGTCATTATGATTGTATTGTTATAAATGTTTCTCCCTACTAAATTAAAACCAATTGTTCAAAAATTACAATACCTAAAATATCAGTAAATTTGTTCAAAATAATTTTGAGACAGGTTATTCTCTCACAATACATCACCTTAAAAATAAGTAGGTACTTGTTTTCTTTGGTGGAACGGAACCTAATTTAGCATTCATATCATATGCCTCGCTACATATATAGGATTCTAGCTCCCTCCGTCCCAAATTGGATGTCAATTTTTGATATCTGTGCCAATTTCAATTCCTTATATCTTTTAATATGAATCTCAAAAAATATGTAATATGGATCTTGTTTGATATTTCTCGATTAGTTCTATTATACAAAGTTTTCAAACTCATGAAAAACATTATAGATTGAAAGATATAAGTGATGAAAAATGACATGAGTTTCAAAAATTGTCCTTATTTTTGGGACGGAGGGAATATTACTTTTTCTACCACATTGTGTGGATAATAGGAAGATGACAATTGCACACAACGTTTTGTCGACATTGGATAGGACTTGTGCTTGACTTGGAGTCAAATTGCTGGCCTATGGACTGCAACTCATCAATCCAGAACACCTTCTTAAAAAATAATTACTTATTTCACATTTTCAAATTCAAAAATAATGTAAATGAAAAATAACTTTTCAATTTTTTTTGCACCGTATCTTTCAAACAAGATCCATATTGCATATTTTTATATTTCAATAAGTCCATCGTTTTTGAGCTTGAAATTGCCTTCTTAAAAAATAAGTACTTATTTCACGTTTCGGAACGGTTAGAATGTTAGTAATTGGGTGGCATTTTGTCCAAGTCACATGGTATGATGATAACTGTGCGGTGCAAAATGGACAATATATATATACCATTGCCATGGATGGGATCAGGGAGGTCTAGCGGCGGCGACCGCCACGACAAGAATTTTAGAAAATACAATTATTATATGTACAAAAAAATTATGCCAAACTTATATAGTTTTGCCACCACTAGATTTTTTTAGTATATATTTCGCCACTGCTAAGATAAAATCCTGGTTCCGTTCTTGATCATTACCCAAAAGTTTATACAGTATTTTCTAACGCTCTCTTTGCACAAAAAGAAAGAGTAAATTTACGGACTCTTTATCTACTTTTGCAAAGTCACATAAAATGTTGATAATGGATCATCCATTCTGAATCGCACATGATATAATGATTATTGAGCGGCGCAAAGTAATTAACGTAGCACAGTCAAAAGCATTTTCTTTCTCTAGAATAATGCTACGTCCACCCCTTCTTATTCGGTGACCAGCCCACCGCATGGTGGGCCCCATCCCTTTAAAAAAAAAATTGTCACAAAGCAAAACAAAACCACGGAAACCCCAGAATTCAAAAAAAGGGCGCGATCTTCTTCTTCTTCTTCTTCTTCTGGTTCCGAGAGAGAGAGAGAGAGAGGGGACGGGCCTCTACACCACCTGCACCGACGACCCGCATCACCACCTCCGACCACCACGTCAGCAGCTTCACCTCCGGCGACCACCTCCACCACCTCGCAAGAACAGCGTGAAAACCTGCCGATTTGTCCTAGATTCTAATCGTGACGCACTCCACCACCAAGGTTTACGTCTCTCTCTCTCTCTCTCTGAACTTGCCGATTTACCCTCGATTCTGCATCTTCAATTCTGCATCTTCAAACCCCTGAAAATTAGAGTTTCAAAATTTGGGAAAATTACAGATTTTTTTGTTTAGTTTGATTGCGTAAATTAGGGTTCGAAGTTGATATCGGCTAGCTGAACTTGTTTCACGTGGGCTGCAAAATCCGTCTTTGGAATGGCGTGGTGAATTGGGAATGGGATATTTGGAAAATCAAACACATTCATTATTTTTGAGTTGGATTCTAGTAATAAATGGTAGGACTTGAACAGGATGCCTATGGACACATGGCCTCCTAAAATTTGATATTTGCGGTTCTTTGTGAGAAAAATTAGGCGGCTTTTATTGATGGATGTTTTCACTTCGAGTTTGCACACATCTATGCTCTATACGAATAATTTTGTTCATATGTGCTCGCTTCACAGTCTTGCTTTTGAAAAATATCAGGATAATGGATGGCAAGAGGGGTTTTTGAACCTTAATTCCGTGAATTTTATACTTGAGATTGTTATTTGTTTTGAAAGGTTCAATGGGGTTTATATTCAATGTAGCTGACTGATTTATATGACAAAAATAAACACATAACAATTTGGTATAAAGGAAAGTGCGCTTTTCTTACTGCTACTGCATTTTGGACTTCAATGGGCTCTTTATATTCAATGTAATTAGGACTCGAGCCGAGCCGAGTTTCGCCATGTTCGAGCTCGGCTTGCAAATATTTACAATGGCTCGAGCTCGGCTCGAGCTCATCACGAGCTGCCAGCCTTCAGCTCGAGCTCGGCTCGAAAACATTTTGTTTGGCTCGAGCTCGGCTCGCTCGAGCTCGAAAGGTTAACTGCTCGAAGAACTAACAAGACGTAAGGGGTGGTCTCCCCTTTTATAATGGAACTTGCTTGGTCATTTGTTTGAGTAGGCGATGTGGGACTAAGGAGAAGAGTGAGGGTTTTGCTTGTGTTTCCTTCTGGAAATTTTCTTCCGTCCCACATCGGAAATTTTGTAGTTCAAGAGGCGTCCCCCTTCCTTATATGTCAAAAGTCGTGGAAAATAATTGAGTTTATATATATATGTATGTATATAAACATATTAAAATATATTTTGGCTTGGCTCGCGAGCTGGTTCGAGCCGAGCTTTAATTGACTCGTGCTCGGCTCGTTAAGGAAACGAGCCACTAAATTAGGCTCGGGCTTGTTCGTTTATGTTACGAGTCGAGCTTGAACGAGCTACGACACTACAAGAAAGTTGGGCTATGCCAGCGGCCAAAAGCATTGTGAAATGGTCTGCAAAGCGCTGGTATAGCCCAACACGACCTATACCAACGCTTGGGCAATGCGCTGGCACAGAGGCGCTACTATAGCTCTATGCCAGCGCTTTTTGTGGGCGCTGGTATAAATTTATTTTTACCAACGCTTTCTTTCCCAGCGGTTTTAAGCGCTGGTATAACATAGTTTTTACCAACACTATGTTCCCCAGCGGTTGCAAGCGCTGGTGTAGACCTGAATGCACCTGGCCACCTCCACACTTTTACCAGCGCCTAAAAGCATTACTATAGGTTCAGTTTTTTTTTTCCCATATATAAAGAATTACTACTCCAATTTCAACTACATCCTAACTATAATAAATTATACTAGCCACTTTCCCGGCCCATCACATATCGGTTCGCTAACTTTTTCTAAATAACTCAAAAACCAAAATAATTCATTTTTCATTGGAGAAACTAATACTCCATGTATAAAATGTCAAAAGTAAGTCCATAACATTGTCAACATTCAAAAGTTGATCAAACATGCCAAAATATTACAATCCAACTACATTGCAGAAACTACATGGAATAGATAATTAATCAAAAGTCGACGATGCCATGCATCCTTAACAAGATCTTCCCGAGAGAGCTTTCAAAATGACAAGTTGAAATCATGGTTTTTGCTAGAATGTCCTATTACCTGCAATGCAAATGACAAAGAATAAGAACCAAGTTTATCTTTTACCTCTCATGACAATTCATTCAAGTAAAAAAGTTGGATAACCACAACTAATAGAAGCTTCAAAACGGAACAAGCCAATGAATTGGACAGTTGCACTGGACACAACAATCAAGGAATGAGCTTCACAACCGGTAGCAGTTTTTGGGCTTCCTATAGCTTCACCCACATGATGCACAAAACACAATAAACGTAGAAAACTATAGCAGCAGCTAACTGCTGAACAGGAGCAGTGAACAACAACAGTAGCAATTAGTAGCGAGATACACACCACTTTGATATGAACAAATGTAACAACAGAAATGCACCACTTGATTTGAACTCCATATGCAGTAAAACAACTAATTGGCAGTTAGAATCAAAACTGTAGACATGTCGTATAATCAAAGCAGCAGCAACAACAACAAAACATCTTATACAGCGGACATGGAAATAGCAGGCAACTACAAACTGGACAGCAGGAGCATAACCATAAAACAATCAACAGCAACAGCAATGAAGAGCAGCAGCAACCAAAAGGGCACCGTGTCCACATATTGGACACGGGGACACGGGGACACGGCGGGGACACAGGGACACGGCGAGGACACGCCCAAATACGTATTGGACACGCTAGCAACTAATTTTTAGTTTCCAACAATATGAACTCGAATCCCAATTCTTACAACCATATATATATTCTAGGCAAATCAGATCAGTTTTTAGCCATTAGAGTTCAATTTCAGCATCTACAAGGGTGATTTATGCCTCTAAACAACATTTTCAGCAATTGCAACTGTCATTTCTTGCAAAAGATACAACTATAGACTTACAAGGGCACTATGATTTCAATTCCTATACAATGTAAGAATGTACGTACCTCAATCAGAATGCACCTCAATCAGAATATTCGATGTCATGACTTGCGTGCGATGATCCTTGATGTGCTTGTGGAGAAATCTGATTTAGGGAGCCATTACAACTATCTCGAACCTAAGATATGCAATGGAAAATTTGCATAAGCATCTAAACAATACAACTATACACTATCTTAAGTGTAACAAATTACAAATTTCAATAAGTGAAACAAATGTAATAACCTGTAATCTAGCATGCCTCATCACGATAGCCATTTGTTCTTTTAAAGTGCTCATTTCAGCCACTTGAGATTGCAATTTATCTTGTAGTTCACGTATAGTTTGTTTGTCTCTCGTTCTCTTTTCTTCATCAGCCACATTAAACCGCGGGAAATCATTGCAAGTTGAGCGGCTACTTTTAGGAGTAGGCCCAAATCCACAACCACGAACACGACCAGACCACTCTTTTTTATTAATTGCTTGAGAATAAACGTCATTTGGGGACCAATATATGCTGCCCTTAGAATTTCCTTCCAAGCTATTTGGAAGCAATTCCTTAATTTTTGCCTAAAAAATTGATACAAGGTTAACTAAAGCACAGAAGAGATGAACTAAAAACTACCAAAAAAAAATAAAGAAGCAATAGATGAGCATAAAAAAGAAACGTCATTTAATGCTAGTCATTATAAAATTTAAACTTGAGTTTAGAGGAATGGTGTGTCGACATCAATTGATGGTGTTCCATGAAAGGAGAGTTCAAAAAGTACCTGAGAAGTATGTCTTGAGAAGATGGAGAAAAAATCTGAAAAGGGCCCATACTAAAATTCGAATAAACTACGATAACTCATCATCGACAATTGAAGCACGCCGGCATGACAACATGTGCAATCTCTTTAATGAGGTTGCCGATTTGGCAGAAGATTCTCAAGAGAAGTATGATAAGGTGATGGGACGGTTGCGAGAGCTAAAAAGAGAGTTGATTGAATGTTTGGATGATTGTGATAGTAATAAGGCTTCCGGTACTCCAAATGATTCTTGTCCACTTGGAGATGGAGTTCTATCTTCCAAAGAGAGCATGAAGATCCTTGACCCGATAGCTCTCCGTCGAAAAGGGAGACCGCCAACAAAAAGAAAGCAAGGTTTTGTTGAAAAACTTAGTAAGAAGAAGAGAGAACCAAAAAAGAAGACATTGTCAAACGAAAAAGCGAAGGTATACGGTTTTTGATTTTGTTGTTGCATACTTCTTCTTTTTTTTTGAAATTTGTTGCATACTTGTTAATATAGACATATACATATGTTGGATGAATGCTTATAGTTATATTGTTTTTTATTGCAAAATTCGTTCTTTCTATAATTCCTTTATTATGTTTTTTTTTATTTGGCAGAGTTTCCAAGCCTATATGGGGCAATTCATGTGGCCAAACATGATGCTCCATAATATGCAACCAACTATGGCACAAGTTTGGAGAGGACAATCGGGTACTCAAGTTTGGGGAGGAGGACAATTGAGCAATCACCAAAGTCAAGGAACAAGTTTCAACCGATTTTTTAACTACTTCCCAACTTCACAAAGCAACATGCCAAGTTTACTTGATAGTCAACTTTGGAGAGGACAATCGGGTACTCAAATTTGGGGAGGACAATCGAGCAATCACCGAAGTCAAGGACATGGTTGGGGAGGACAACAAAGTTTTTTGGAAATTTTGAATGCAAGAGCTAATGGTGAACAATAGAAATTTTTTTTGATGAGTATGAACATGTGTCTCTCCTTTTTGTGGGTTACGACTTAGTTTCGGATCGCTAGAATCTGATTATGGTTTGAACTGTTTAAGTAATGTGACTGGTTTAGTAATCTGATTGTGTCTTTTGCTCTCTTTGAAAATTTGATTGTGGTTTTGAAAAACTGTATTCAGTTGCACAAATCTATGTAAGGCATGTTATTAAAGCATAGTATTTGTCGTGATATTTTGTTCACAAAAGGCAGATTAATCAAACATTACAATGTTTAAGTTAGTAATTGTTATCAGTTTGAATTCTAAAATGTCTACAAATGCTGGCTCAATTAAGTGGAATTCTTGTTTGGGTGAGTTAGGTGGAATTCTTGGTTTAGAACTTGCATCGGAAACTGTATTCTTCTAAAACGCTCTTTCGAAAAAAGGAGACTCAAAAGGATACTATAACATCATACTTTTAATTTGAGGACAATATTTGAAAAAATTTGGGCAACATCTCCCCTGTTTTTGGTCCTAGCCCGATGTCTAGCGTCTCAGTCAAACAACAGGCAGCAACAACAAACAGCAAAAACAGCAGTCTATAAGCCCATGCCAGACATTTCTCATCCTAATTACCATTCACAAAATCAAAGTCATAAAATCCAAAGCTGGGCAAACCAAGTCAAGCAAACAAATCATGTCTAAAACCCACGCCGGGTCATCATTTTTAAATCCACAATTCCTGTGCATACCAGCGCCGAGTCATTCTCATTACGATCATCAGTCACATTCAAATTTAAAACTTTAAAGAAACTCAAGCATTGTTATGAGCAAACCACAAGGTAAAGGAAAGTACGGCATCCATTGACATCGATCAAGTGTGGTACATGTGTCACGAAACAAGGATACAGAAAGGACACACGAGCTAAGCATTATTACATCAGCTTTCCACCCTGGATAGTGCGCTAATAAAAAAAATGAGCAAAAAGAAAGGAAAAGCCTAGAGTGTCACTTCTTGCGAGGTCCCTTTGGAGTCTTCCGAGTCATGTTCACCAGGGCCATCCACGTTTGCTTGCACATATTTGCACCGAGCAAAAAGAAAGGAAAAGAACATTGCAAAGTACATGCACGTATTTGCACCACCATGGCTGTCCACGTTTGCTTCCACAGGTACGAGCAAAGGTGGGTAATCGGTGCGGAGTTGAGCAGGTTGAGAAGACAATTGCACATTGCAATGAGCTTCGACATACACCCTCCAAGCTATCCAACTTTCATATATTCCAAGGACTTTTCCAACAAAAAGAACATCATAGAACCTTTTTCCAGCCATTCCTAGATAAAAAAGAAGCAGCAATGTCAACAAAGAATTGAAACATGATCAGAATACTCTTACAAAGATACGGAAAAGAGGCATTATAGCCAGGGTCCTATTCACTATTTTATGCCATTTGTATCTGATCTAGTAAAAAGTGTCTATAATATGCTTCTTGGAATTATGACACTGGACTAAAGTTATTTTGGTTGAAGTCTATGATGTTATAATTTTGTGGAAATAATATGATCTGGTATATGTTTGTTGTGATGTATCCGTGGTTGTTTTGCAGGTGCAACCATTTTTGCTCCTATGGTTAATCCATATGAATCAAGCATGACTAAGGAAGACATGTTTGGAACATGGGAGATGTGGGTGCGAAGGAGGAAACTGATGTACAATTTAGCAAGAAGATTCACTACATTACTCAGTTACTTCTACAAAGCAAAAACCCATGATTTGTTCTGTTTTTATTTTCAAAAAGAGTTCATTAGCAGTTCATTCCAACAAAAATCAATACATATAGGAGGAATAATATCCCAAACACTTGTTCAACTAGCCTGAGTGCATTTTTAAGGGTCAAACTCATATATATGCTTATGATAATTCAAAAGTGTGCAAATGGGCAGTCAACTAGTCATTGCGTAGTTGAAATTGGGCCAATTCTAAGAGTGCTAGCAAAAGAACAAGCTTTTGACTTTAAAGATTTTTTCCACTTTCTGATATGCAGTGAGGAGCTCATATTCGAGGAACATATAGGAGGAATAATGTCCCAGATGTAATATAGAAACGGAAACAATCAAGAACGTGCTTGAGAATCCGGAACTGTTCAGTTCATTCCCTGCCAAATTGTTGAATAATCATACAAAACCAATGCAATGCCACACTGTACTAGTTCATTCCAACAAATTAGTTAATTCCAACTAACCCTGCAACTTTCCCCAATTTTTGAAACCCTAATTTTTTGGGGTTTGAAGATGGAGAATATAGGGAAAATCATTAAGTTTAGAGAGAGAGAGAGAGAGAGGGGGAGAGAGAGAGAGAGAGGAGGAGGAGGAGAGACCTTGGCGGTGGAGTGCGTCCCAATTTGAATCTAGGACAAATCCGCAGGTTTTCGCGATTCTCGCGAGGTGTTGGGGGTGGTCGCCGGAGTTGGCTCTGGAGCCACTGACGTGGTGGTCGGAGGTGGTGATGAGGGTCGTCGGCGAAGGTGGTGGTGATGGGGATCCTCAACGTAGGTAGGTGGTGGGCGTGGTGGTCTCGTTCTGATTCTCTCTCTCGCTTTCTCTTGGAACCAGAAGAACAAGCATTCTCTCTCTCGCGTTCTTGATCACCACGCCCAGTTTTTAGAAAAAAGTGACTCTGTTTTGCTTTCTAGGAAAAGCCTTTAGGTCTGCGAGGTTAGAGAAGAAAGGGTTAGGTAATTCACTAGAAAAGGGACACATTTGTGTTTAGGGTTAACAGAGGCTGACGACAGTTAGTAATTGGACCAAGTTTGAACAAAATGGAAACTGTAAAGTGTAAATCGAGTCAATTCAAACTGCAGGGACCAAATTGACACAAACACTAAACTATAGGGACCATTTCGGTTTTTTTCCCAAGAACTTTTTATAAAAGAAGGTAATTTTAAGCTAAAAAATCATGTGTTTACGCAAATAATTTTAAGCTCAATGAGATCTTGTTTGATAGATCTCATTGAGATCTTTCAAACGGTGCAAAAAAATCAAAAAATTATTTTTTATTTTTGTTATATTTGAGTTTGAAATTAAAAAGAATGTTTAGAAAGAAAGCGGAACAAAGCCTGAATAATCACTCTAGTTTATGACTTTAAACCTATCAAATGGCCTGGACTAGGCCCACATTTCTAGGTCGAGGTCGAGCTTGGACTGACCGGACCATCCTATTTATAAAATGGGAAAATGATGGCCAATGACGTGTTTTGATAATTAATACCTGCCAATGACATTTTCAGCATTAACAAGTGTTCTTACTTTGTCGTTGATGGATATTAATTATCAAAACACGTCCTGGACCGTCATTTTCCCATTTAAAATCCTTCTTGGGTCATCTAACAAAACAAGTGTGGCCCAAGAATGAAAAACTAGAAAACATAAATCTTGGCCCAGACCTTGTGGAGTACAGTATTTATTTATTAGAAACAGAATCGATCAAAAGGAGGAGAGGGAAAAGAAACAGTAACCACCACCACCGCACTAGACTTTCTGTTTGAGACAGAGGAGAGGAGGGAAACCACTCTCTCTCTCTCCGTTTCTTGATGAAATTTTCGATTCTTGATTCTAATCGCTCCCGCTAGTCAGTTCAACCACCGAAGCAAAAGAAACTCAAGAAGAAGAAGAAGAAGAAGAAGAATATCTAATTCAGGAGAAAAAGAGTTCTTGTTGAGAGAGAGAGAGTTACTTGTACACTCACATGGAGAAGGAAACCCACCTGCTAGAGATCAACCTGATTTCCGCCCAAGGCCTCAAACCCCCGTCGTCCAACCTGCGCCGCCGCCTGCAGACCTACGCCATCGCGTGGGTCGACCCGGCCTTCAAGCTCCGCACCCGGCCCGACCCAATAGGCGGCGAGAACCCCACGTGGAACGAGAAGTTTTTCTTCCGCGTCACCCCCGACTTCCTCCGCGGCGAGACCTCCGCCGTCTCCGTCGAGATCTACGCCGCCGGCTGCTTCAGCGACCCCCTCGTTGGCACCGTCCGCTTCCTCCTCAGCAGCTGCCTCTCCGGAGCCACACCGTCGTTCACCGCCGTCCAGGTCCGGCGCCCCTCCGGCCGGTTCCACGGCGTCCTCAACATCGCCGCCGCAGTCGTGAACGGATTGCACTTCGTAAATATCGCCGCCGGTTCGTCGCCGGCGATCTGCTTGCGAGATCTCATGGAGAAGAGTCGCCGGCAAAGGAAGAAGGGGTCGGAGAAGAGCGAGAAGTCGTCCGGTGGTGAATCTGACGGGGCTGATTCGACGACGTCATCGTCTTCGTCGACGGCGTTGAAGGAGTGGAACTTTGGTGAGAGGGGAGAGAAGGCGGGGAAAGGAGGTGCGATATCGGACGGTCGAGGATTGCTGTGCGGATTGATGAAGGTTCATTTCAGACCGTACGATCACAACTTGCGGTTTTTGGCGGCTTCGCACGAGGAGAACAAGGAGAACTGAGAAATCGTTTGATGAACGGCGCTGATTTGTGGTGGACAGTGTAATGGATGGACGGTCAAGATCATCCTGGTAAATCGACTCGTGTTCGTTGGTTGATAATTCTACGATCCCAAACACTTTGCCCAAACAAATGGACGAGCACGCACAGGGCGTGCGTTTGTGCAAAGTGTATGTGGTTTTAGCACTAATTTCTGTTTGCTAGTATGTGGTGGTGTTGTTTGACTGTGCAATTTTGATCTCCTTGAGGAAATCTGAAAGTACTTTAGTTACGTTTACCAGAGAAATACTCCTATTAAATTGAGAATAGGATAGCGGTTAGCCATTAGTTTGTTCTGACTTTTGATTCGAAATTTTTGAAGGCCTTGTTTGTGGGTACATTTTCTACCTATTCCGAATGTTTTTCTGGGAGTAGCCGTTAATAGTAGTATTTTGGCTCCGTTCCGGAAACCTTCTTAAAAAATAAGTACTTATTTTATCAACTTCTTATTCCACCTTCTTATTTTTCTCAAACAAAAAGTTTTTTTCACATTTTCAAACTCAAATATAACATAAATGAA
>JAOTQK010049256.1:0-14742 GCA_025642025.1 Rhododendron ferrugineum | reverse complement strand
AATCTCAACGTTTTCGCTAGATCAAAAGCCTTTTTCTCAAACAAACTCTCGGTTTCTCGGATCATCCATCTCAAAAAAAAATCCGGGTGGCGACTCTTCGAACGCGCCGGGCGCGGGAGCCCACAGTGGCGACTCTGCTGGGGACTTAATTTTATTCAAGACTTTACTTGTACCTTTTTTTTACAAAAGAAAGAACAAAAAGTATTGAATAATCAAGAGGGCCAAGGTTGAAAGGCAATTTTTTGGGGGACTTAATGCTATTTGGAAAACTTAACTTTCTTGTACATTATGCACCGCACAAGCCTTGTTAGCGTGTCTCGGCTATCTTGCCCGGTTTACCGGTGACAAGCTCTCCCGGGACGCCTAGCAACCCTCGACTATGATGGGCCATCGTGCTGTTCGACCATTGTCTTGCAATACACTTGAAATGGGATAGTACATCTTGGCTCTAGTCCGGGGAACCCTTCTGAGACCAAAACCAACCTTTTGCATTTGTACTTAGCCATAGAACCTTCCCAACTAGGACAGGGACCCGGAGATTAGGACTGATGTGTTCTATTTTGCTTACGTGCATTTCCTTTCTGTATTTACATGTCATTCATCGCTCATAGCATAATGCAGGCTGAAGGATAGGATCCCATTAGATTTCTTTAGGATTACTCCGGTTGGTCTAGGAGACCTTAAATCCATGGAGTTTGCGATACCTCCGGGGTTTGTCGTGCCCGAACGGCTCCCCTGGTTTGAATCTAACCTTGAGTACGTGCGTGCCTGGATTCTGATAGTCATATTGCTCCGCCTCGGATGGTCAAGGTAAGGAGATTGGCTCTGGTTCCGAAGCGATCGGAATTTAACCTACCTGACAGCACCTACCCGGACTATTGGAAATCTTCTGCACAAACGTCTTAAGTGAGACTCAAATCACGGTAGGTCCTAGGCTTAGTTTCTAGGAGGTGCATAAAAGGTAGGATGAGTATTCGTGATCAGTTATGAGTTGCTCCCTTTTTTGCTTTGTTGTCAGTACTGAAACATTGGACGTCCGCGAAAAGAAGAGGCTATACCCAATTGTTTTCGTCCATTCCAAAGGCTAGTTCGCACAGACACCCTGGAAGAAACCCAACTGTTTGAAGTACAAATAGAACAGGAAGAACAGTCGTTGTTAAGAGAAGAACCCGTAAGGCCTTTCGCAGAAGAATCATTTGCAAATCCCTCACCCATGGCTGACCAAGGAAACGGAGTAGACGAGCTCAGGCAGAACATGGCTGCCATGGATGCTCAGTTCAAGCAATCCATTGCTGGCATTGATGCACAACTCAAGGCTTCTATCACAACTATGCAAAAGGACATGCTTATGATGATGGAAACCATGCAGGAGATCAGCGATAAGGTGCAAACTAAACTTCCCCCGCAATCTGAACAACCCAAAGAAGAAACGCCCATGTCAAACCCTAACCTGACAGCTCTTGTCGCAAAGATTAGTAAACTGGAGCAGTCTGTCCAAGAAACCAAACGTCTTGGGAAGGGAGAAATAGACATGAGCAAGTTATGCCTATTTCCAAACGCCAAACTGCCCGAAAAGTTCAAAGGTGTAGACTTTACGAAATTTGATGGTACTGGTGATCCCAAGGCCCATCTCCAGGGATATGTTGGTTCCCTCACCATGCGTGGAATTGAGAAGGAAGCCGCGGCTCAACTGTTTCATGAGTCCCTGTCTGGCCCCGCCTTGTAATGGTTCCTCACTCTTGAACCATCTAAGAAAAGGACGTGGGAAGACATTAGGACAGCCTTTATGGCCCAATATGACTTCAATGTCGACCTGAAAATGACCATGAGAGAATTAGAGAGTACTAAGATGGGCGAAAAGGAGAACTTTGCTGACTTCGTGAAACGATGGATAACAGATACGGATTATAACCAAGAATCTTCCAGGGTCTTTCGCCCCATACATGGTTCTTTCCCAGGCAGCTCCAAACTTTGAAACCTTTTATGACTCTGGTCTGGCGGTAGAAGAAGCTTTACGGGATGGTACTTTGGAGAAAAAGGACGCAGGGATAAAATCCAAAAGGACATACTCGGGAAATAACAATGTTCTCTTCGGGAATGCCAATCAAGCAGGAACCTCATCCACCAAGCCAGTAGAAGTTAACCAAATCTCCGACAAACCAAAATCCCAAAACCAAGTCTTTACCCAGTTCAGTACCCCTAGGTCTGCTCTACTCAAAAAACTCACAGAAGTCGGAGTGTTGAAACCTCTTTCACCACCACAAACCATCCCACCAAACCTAAACCAAAGTGTCTACTGTGATTTCCACCAAATGCCTGGTCATACCACCGACAATTGCATCCGCCTTCGTCATGAGATTCAAAATCTCATTGATAATAAGGTCATTGATACCCCACCTCCAGACAAACCAAATACCGTTTCAAACCCTTTACCGCAACACAACACTCCCTTCCGCATTAACCAAATCACCCTAGCCACTAGTCAGGATTCTCAAGAATTCAATCCAACCCTTTTCATCGTCCCTCATACTAAGCCAAAATCAGTTGTGGCAATCCCCGAAGAGACCGCCCTTTGCTACCTGTGGGAAGAAGAAAACATATGGGGAAATTTGATTTCTGATTGGGAGGAATTCGAAGCTGCCAATGTCCAGAGAATTGTTGAACCACCATTCGCGCCCGGATGGGAAGTTGACTGGCAAAATATTCACGCCGACCCTCTTGATGGGTTTTCTTCGTACATGATGTTTGGAAACCAAAATGAGAATTTCCAAGTCCCTCAAGAGATGCCTGAATGGGAATGGGACCCAACCCCAAATGAATATTAACTCTTGGCCGGGAATGACCCTCTAGATACCTTTTCTCTACCCATGCTATTCGCAGAAGAATACCAGCCCCAGACGGTGATTTACAATTGGTCCGAACTTGCTCTCTTTCAACCAAATTCCTCCTACCTCAATGACCTCGTCGCCAACGATCCATACAACAATGCAGGCCTTGCCCCATATCCAGAACCACCGGAACCTGAAGGAGAAGTAGCCAGTAATGGGTTTAACCCGATAGATTTCCTTGTAGATGAAGTCAAGTCTGAACCGTCAGTCGTCTCTCCCGAAGACGTCGATGTTGCCATGATGAACTTATGGGAAGATGAACAAGGGGTTAAAGCAAGCTCATGGGCAAATACCGAGATTGTTAACATAAAGGTAGGAAACGAGGAATGGACCGTGAATAAGACAATAATGGAAGCCGAGAAATGGAAGCCTGAAGATCTTTGGGACGACTTGGTTATCGCAGGCCTGGCCGCTGATCTTCGTGATACAACCATTGGAAACAAGTGCAAGGCCCTTACAGATCTATGGGATGAAGAACCAAAATATCGTCAAATCAGTCATTTGACCAGGAGCGGCCGGATTTACCAACCCCCAAATCTCCAAGTCGGAGAATCCTCCAACTCCCCAGCTCCACTAGCCAAAGAACCTTCTGTCCCTTTTGTGACCCCAACTAAAAGCACTTTCCAACCTTTTGCTCCACCAGCCGAAGAGCCTTCCCGTCCTGAAAAGAATCCTGAAGGAATGATTAAGCAACAACTTGAACAGACTCATGCCAAGATGTCTGTTTGGGATGTGCTCGTTTACTCCACTCGCCACCGGGAAGGACTCATCCAAGCTCTCTCTCACCTAAAAGTTCCTTCCTCCATAACCCTTGACGAACTTGTGGCACTTATCAAGACCATACCCATCAAACATGCTATAACCTTTATTGACCGAGATTTGCCTACTGAAGGAACCGACTAAAACAAGCCACTTCATGTCACCCTGAAGTGCCATGGAAAATGGGTTCCCGTAATCCTGATTGACAATGGATCCGCCATCAATGTCTGTCCACTCCGTGTTGCCTACTGCTTGGGATACAAGAATAAAGACTTCTCTCCATCAGAGGTCAACGTTCGAGCGTGTGACAACACCCACCGGGACGTAGTTGGGACTCTCATGCTTCCCATGATTCTTGGGCCGTACCAAACTGAGGTGTTGGGCCGTACCAAACTGAGGTGGAATTTCATGTGGTGGACATCCCCGCTTCCTTTAATTTGCTCTTGGGAAGGCCTTGGCTGCACCGACCAGACATCATGGCTGTGCCTTCCACGTTTCACCCAAAAGTATGATTGGGACTTGAAACTGGGATGCTCACCATCCATGGAGATTCTGGAATTCGTGCCCCTGTCGAAGACAATGCCCCGCTCTGAGAAATTCAGCACGGGGAGGAAGATGTTGCCTTGGGAGGTTTTTCATTGGATACCTCCAAATCCGTTTTCTCGGTCAGGATCGATAATGACTTCGTCATCAGTAATGTTGCCATCAAGATAATGAAAAAAATGTCTTACATGCCAGGCTTGGGATTAGGAAAGAACCTCCAGGGGCCTGCGAAGTTTGAAGAACGAGGAACTTTGACCCGCGTAACCGGCTTAGGATATCACCCTTCCGGAGAAAAGGAAGAAAAGAAGGGGGACAGATTGGAGGACTATTTTGTCAAGGAAAAGGCAAAGCAAGTTTACCAAGGCAGCCAGAACCATTCTGGGACAAGGAAACCAACACCTTGCTGCCAAGGTTTGAGATATCTGCTAACGATGTTTGGCCTGAAAGTGAGGAAGAGGTCGAGCCGACGGAAAAGAAGGAAAAGCCAGCTGATTGGATCGAGGTTTTCGCCATGGGTAGTCTAGCAATCTTGTTTGAGGAGGACGAACCAATGGGTATAGCCATGGAAGCAGAAGTACTGATGCTGGGGCAGGAGGCCCCCGAAGATCCAACTTCGCTCATCATGGATGCCACGGGAATTTACAAGAATTGGACTTTCATACCAAATGCAACTTGTCATGGGTCTGAATCTGAGTCTGAGTCCTCTGAGTCTTCTGAGTCTGTCAAGTCAGAGTTGGTGCCTCTCGGCCTGACTCCTCAGGGTCTGTACTTTGAATTTGAGTCCACTCGAGTGTATGGTGCCCCTGAGCCCTTTGCTAATGACGAAATAAATGAATCTGATTCCCCTTACTTTCCTTACTTTGAAATAAATTGTGTCGACCCTGATGATGAAGAGATCGATCTCGATGGGGACATCCCCGAAGAAATTCGATCCCTAACCGAAAGGGAAGACGAAAGGCATGCTCATCCTGTAAAAGAAGTTGTCTCAATAAACCTGAGGGATGAAGGGAATCCTCGAATGGTCCAGATCGGTTCCGCGCTATCAGTAGAGGAGCGCCAAGCTCTCACAAATTTGCTTAAAGAGTTCGAGGATGTTTTTGCATGGTCACATGCTGATATGCCTGGAATCGATCCTGAGATTGTGGAGCACCGGATTCCCCTTTACCCTGATGCGAAACCGGTGAAACAGAAATTAAGACGTATGAGGCCAGATTGGGTACTTAAGATAAAAGAGGAAGTCACTAAACAGATCAATGCAGGATTCTTAATAGTAACAGAATACCCTCAGTGGGTCGCAAACATTGTCCCTGTCCCTAAAAAGGATGGCAAAATTAGAGTCTGTGTTGATTTCACGGACTTAAACAAAGCAAGCCCGAAGGATGATTTTCCGTTACCGCACATTGACGTATTGGTCGACAACACCGCCGGCCACGCTTTGCTTTCATTCATGGACGGTTTTTAAGGGTACAATCAGATCCTCATGGCCCCGGAAGACAGGGAGAAAACCACGTTTGTCACCGAGTGGGGAACTTATTGTTATCGAGTCATGCCCTTTGGGTTGAAGAATGTTGGGTCTACTTATCAGCGGGCTGCCACTGCCCTGTTGCATGACATGATTCATAAGGAAGTGGAGGTCTATGTAGATGACATGATCGTTAAGGCAAAGGAGTGAGAAGGGCATTTACCCACGCTCATGAAGTTTTTCGAGAGAATCAGAAAGTATATGATGCGCCTTAACCCAGCCAAGTGCACATTTGGAGTCACTACAGGGAAGATGCTCGGGTTTATGATCACCACCCGTGGCATCGAAGTTGCCCCGTCAAAGATTAAGGCCATTCTAGAGATGGAGCCACCGCAGTCCGAAAAGGATGTAAGGAGCTTTCTCGGCAAAGTATAGTTCATCAGCAGATTCATTGCAAAGCTAACGTCAACTTGTGAACCCATATTCCGCTTGCTCAAAAATAGGACACCATTTACAGGGGATGACAAGTGCCAAAAAGCCTTCGTGGCTATAAAAAACTACCTACAAAATCCCCCGGTACTAACACCGCCTGTAACAGGAAAACCTTTGATCCTATACCTGTCTGTCACTCCATCCTCGATGGGGTGCATGCTAGCACAGGAAGGAGATGATGGGGTCGAAAGAGCCGTTTACTACCTCAGTAAGAAGATGGTTGGATCTGAGGAACGTTATACCTCGCTGGAAAAGACATGCTGGCTGAGTTTGAATAGAAGTATGTTACCCGAAAGTCGGTAAAAGGAAGAGCTGTCGCTGAATTCCTAGCAGACTGTCCAGTCAAAGAAGGGGAAAATGCTGAGTTCGAATTTCCTGACGAAGACATAATGACGACAGCAGAAGAGGTTTGGCAGCTGTACTTCGATGGAGCAGCTAATCAGAGAGGGTTTGGAATTGGCGTCTTGCTTATCTCACCCGATGGGTCGCATATCCCACTTGCCTTTAAGCTCAACTTCGAAGTCACCAACAATCAGGCGGAGTACGAGGCTTGGATCGTGGGTATGGAAGCAGCCATCGAGATCGGTATAGAAAAGCTGGAAGTCGTAGGAGATTCGAATTTGATTGTATCCCAAGCAAATGGTGATTGGAAGGTCAAAGAGGAAAAGCTAAACCCGTATCATCAGGATTTGGAGGACCTTATTCCCCACTTCAGCAAGGTAACATTTACTCATGTCCCGAGACTCAGAAATCAGTTCACGGATGCCCTCGCAACGCTAGCCTCCATGGTTGAAATCCCCATCGGTGTAAAGTTAAGACCAATCGTAATTGAACAAAGGGATACACCAGTATACCAGCACGTCATGGTCATCTTCGAGCCCGATGATGGCCACCCCTGGTATTACGACATTTGGAGATTCGTGGAAGGAGGGGAATATCCTACGGAGGCTAGTAAGAAAGATAGAATCGCCCTCCAAAGAATGGCGGCTCAGTACATCATCTGTGGAGGAAACCTATACCGAAGGTTGCACTGTGGCATGCACAAACTATGCATCCACGGTGCCGAAGCGCAAAAGGTAATGGAAGAAGTTCATGAAGGCGTATGTGGCCCTCACATGAGCGGTATAATGCTCGCTAAGAAGATTCTAAGATAGGGATACTTTTGGACCACCATGGAGACGGAATGTGTGGAATATGTACGACGGTGTCGCAAATGCCAGATTCACGCCTACCTCACGCATGTCCCACCGCATGAGCTGCAACAAATGACCTCGCTCTGGCCTTTCTCAATGTGGGGTATCGACGTCATTGGGAGAATCACGCCAGCAGCCTCAAACGGTCACAAGTTCATTTTGGTAGCTGTTGATTACTTTACGAAGTGGGTAGAGGCTGCTTCGTATACTACCCTGACCGCGGTTCAAGTTGCTCACTTCATCAAGCAGAATGTTATCTATCGATATGGAGTCCCTCAAGCGTTCGTGTCCGACAATGGGGTTCATTTCAAAGGGCGAGCTCGGGAAGTTCTGGATGAGTTCCAAATCCAAGTGCACAAGTCAACCACTTACCGACCGCAGACCAACGGAGCAGTAGAAGCCGCTAACAAAACGATCAAAGCCATCCTGGAGAAAACCATTCAATCCGCCAGGGACTGGCACGAGCAGTTACCGTTAGCCTTGTGGGGATACCGGACATCCATACGTACACCGACAGGGGCCACTCCTTACTCTTTAGTTTACGGCATGGAAGCAGTACTTCCTATTGAATTGGAAGTTCCATCCCTTCGGACTATGATTGAGTGCGAGGTCCAGGAAGCTGAATGGCTAAGCAATCGGTTTGAGGAGCTTATGTTATTTGATGAACGCCGGTTAAGGGCTCTCTATCATGTTCAAGGATACCAGAGAAGAATCGCACGCACATTCAATATGAAGGTGAAATGCAGAAACTTAGCTGAAGGTGACATGGTATTGAAGAAAATTTGGGCGCCAGTCTACGATCCACGCGGAAAGTTCCGGCCAAAGTGGTCCGGACCTTACATCATCAAAACCATCATGTCTGGAGGGGCTACGCAACTCATTGATTTAGACGGGAATGAATTCTCAACTCTGGTCAACCTGGATCAACTCAAGCGTTACTACCCCTGAGAGAAGCTCGCTGGGCTGGAAACTGCAAGGGTAGGCAGTCCTAGGCAAAAGTTAAAGCAAAAGTCTGCTAGGATGAAAACCCGCAAGGGCATCCTAGGCAAAAGTTAAGGCACACAATAAATGAGCTCGCTAGGCCGAAAACCCGAAAAGGGCGGTACTAGACAAAAATTAGAGCGCAAAAGGAGAGTATCAAAACCAGAGTGAACCTTACCCTGAACTACGTCATGACCTGATTCCTTTACCAAAAGGATACGTAGGTAGCCTCACTTTGAGGCCCGGTCACGATCAATCGAAACAAAATTCCAGGTTACGAGAATCCAAGGCACAGAATCAAAGAGGGGGAAACCCTCCGTAACTCATCTTTATTAAAACAACTGCTTCTAATACACAAGACTGAGCATGACTTTCGGAAATAAAAGTGCAACATGATAAAAGCGGGTCCATGATTTATTCCACGGTCAGGGTGGAAGGATTGAGTTAGTTTCCTTGAACCCCAGCTCTTGCGGCAATGTCCCTCCTAAGCCACTTCCGATAACTTCCGCGTACTACCACAGAAGGATAAGGATGAGCATCAGTCACCTCACGGGTCCCCCAGAATCGTTGGTAGTTACAAAGGACCGAATGGCGAAAAAGAGGCAAAGCCACGTCCACAAGAACCTCTGTAGGAACCTCCTGTCTCAGACCAAGCTGGCGCTGGATCCGATAGGGGATATAGAAGGTAAAAGCCTCCAAACCAGCAAGGACAACCCCCTGAGGACCCATAAAGTGCACTGTCATAGGTGGAAGGTCCAGCCACGGGCACGTCCAAGAAATGGTCTCAGCTCGCAGATGCCTGAAGAAATCAACCCACTCGGAAACTCGTCTATCCGCAAACTCGAAGCATCGTTGAGACAGCAGCCTAGCTTCGTACCTCCAATTTCCTAGAGGGATGGTCAACACATTCACCTTATCGCAAAGCCAGATCTGCAAAGGGAGAGAAAATAAGTAAGAAACCGTAGAAAGCTAAGCCGAGCGCTGAGGTAAAATGAGAATGAGAGAAAAGCCCGGAGAAGGAGAGCTGAGTGAGAAACCAACCTGTAGGAGGAGAGGGCTGCCCCCAAAAGTACCAGTCTCACCAGAGCGGACCTTGTCCAAATCGATCAATGTTTCAGCCAAAACCATAGGAACCACGTCCTTCCGAGCCTCAATCTGCACAGCAATGCTGACCAATGCCGAGCTAACATGACCGGTGGAAGGAACCAAGAAGTAGGCGGCAAGCAGGCACATGCAAAGGGTGGTCATGCGTCGAGTTTGATAGGTTGTGTTCGCCAGATCATCAAGAGGGGAGAACATCTCAATGAGGCGCATCACGTTGAGGTGACCATTGCTAACCAAGTAACGAGCAATACCATCATTCAACCCAAGGGAGGCAGCAAGGACCTTGGAAATGTTCTCACGCACAAGAGGGACAATGACCTCCCCAGAGCCGAAACCGCCAAGGTAGGCGCGGAACTCTTCCATGGTGGGGCAAAGCTCTTGCTCGTCAAAGCGGAATACGTGCACTTCCGAGTCCCAAAGACTTACGGCAGCCCTTAAAAGCTCGGGACGGAGACAAATGTTGCGAAGGTACCTCATGGAGTAGAGGCCGTGGCCCCGAAAATTGAGCCAATCGATACCTTCCATCGAAACCAACCATGGATGGAGTGAACCAATGAGAGAAAGAGCCATTGAGAGGAAGGAAAAGCTTAAAGAAAATGAAAGTCTAAGAAGAATGTGGAAAGCTTGAGGCTCAAGGCCTGGATTTATAGGAGGGATGGAGGAGACAACTTCGCTTTCAAAGAGCCTTGGGTGTCCAAAAGTGCAATTTTTCCATGAGTCTTGTGTGGGAAAAAGCTTAGTCATACCTCAAAAACTCAGTACGGACATGCATTGGTTCGGAAAAGGCATTAAAGAAGTCAAAATCTCAACCATTGTGCAATCTATCTTGGGAAGCAACAGGCTGCAGACTGTCAGGAAAATAATACCGCGCGGCATATTAAAGTAACGCGCGGTATACCAAAACTGAAGAAACGCCACAACATAACATGGATACGCCGCGGAGTCACCTGAAACCACGCGCGGCGTTTTAAAACCGCGCACGGCATAGTATGTCTGCATTTCTGCAGATTTTGACAGCAAAGGTTTGAAACAAATTCAAGGCACTTTGAGACATCACCAACCCCCAGAGCACCTCTCAATAGGTATTTGGGACTTCGGGGAGGTTTCATTTCAAGTCAACTCCTAAAAATTCGAGGTCGTGGTACAAAAAGTCGATAAAATTCATTTCTTGAGCCGTGTCGAGGTATCAAAATCCGTTTCAAACCATTTCAAGTCGTTTCATTGAGTCACACAAGTCATAATGGTCAAAAGTGACTTAATCCAAGTTCTGGTTTGAGTCTCAAGTCAAAATTTGAGAATGTCACCCTTTGATGTCAATATTTTCTTACTTTTTCAAGTATTAGGTTCAATTCTCGGGATACATGTCAAACCTTAAAGGTCACCACTGTCATACACAGTCATTCTTGATCCGGTGGCAAGGGTATTCATGTAAATTTTTGTATATAATGTCAATTTTCAAGAGTTTGTCCAAATTTCCATTCTTGTGATTCCTATTTCTTTGTCAATACGTCAAGCATTTCACGATAGATTTATAACTAGTTATGCATTTCAGTTGGCGTTTATGTTACTCAATTTTCTTTACATCACAGTAATAAGGGAAATTGAACAACATAAGACATCAAAATGATAGTTCTTCCATATCATTCCAAAAGGCATCCATGAGTCGGAGTACTAAAGAAGGCATGCAAGCCCGATGCTCAAAAGTCCTACCTACTGAGGGTAAACTGACACCCTCCAAAAAGCACGCAGGCTCCACCAAAAGGCAAAAACAAAAAGCAAACAAAAGAAGAAGCTTAACTCTCATCCTCGTCCTCGTCCTCCTCGTCGCCCTCCTCGGAAACCTCCTCCGCCGCAGGGGAGCTAACCACCTCCTGAGTAACGGTCGCCCCGGGGACGGTACTCCCTGAAGTGTCCTCCAGGTCGACGTTCGTAGGCTCCTCAGTCTCGTCGGAGACGACAATAGGCTCATCCTCGGTCCTCTCTGAGTGTCGTGGCCTTTTCGAGGGAGGCTCTTCCCGGGAGCCAGCCGAGGAAGCCTGTGGCACTGGCATGCGCACAAACTTCCTGCGCAACCCTCGTGAAGCCCCTCCTCTAGCCTGCAATAACATGGCAATCATCATTTCCATCATAATCATGATATAGGCGATAAGAAGTAAAGTAAAAGTCAGGGTTTGAGAGTTTTACCAACGTCCCGCCAGCACGAAGGAGCACCTCTGGAGCATGCCCCATGGCATACTACCTCACCAGCTGCTCTAGGCCCATCATGGCCTCCGCCATCTCCTTCACGTACTCTGGAGTCGCCTGCATAATGGGAAAACCGATTAGAATATACAGTGATGACAGCAAGTGCATGCAAAAACGAAACGCGTCATTCCTGAGCAAGAAACTCCGGGGCTGTAGCTGTGGGACGTGGCACCACCACTACACCAGGAGCCCCCTGAGCAGTCACCACGTCCACCGTCCAAGAAAGCACGGGCAAACTAGCCCTGCTTGAACCTGCGCCACCACCGCCGCCTTCACTTCCTCTCTCTCCTCTTCTTCCCCTTCCACTTCTACCACCTCTACCAATTGACGCCAGCAACGTCGCCTCTCCCAGGCAGCTCGTATCCCAAAACTCAGCATCAAGTACCGAGCCCGGTACTCAGAGTAGTCAGAGTCTGCCTGGAAAAGCGGCTCCAACTCGAGGTCTGGCTGCACGAACCGCTTGACCTCCTCCCTAGTGTACAAGCTCGTCCGCTGCACGAGGGGAGGAAGTGGCCCAGGGACTCGGAAAACGTCCAGCCTCAGCGACTGACGTGACACCCGGTCACCCAGGTAACACTGCCAGCCGTAAGGGGACTCAAGAAGTACCCTCCCCCTCGTCACCTCCCTGCTCCGGGCCATGTAAGGGAGCTCAAGGCGGTCCCATACACGCCAACGAACCTGCAATCAAGGGTATGCAACATCAGCATGACTTTTAAACAGAAATTGACTTAATGATCGAAAGCTGGAAGTGTGTAAAGTATGCTCGTACCCTGTCAGGACGCAACTCGTTCAAGTAGAGGCGGTAGGCGTTCAGATCACCCTTTCCCTTCTTCACCCCCCGGAACTCCTTTGACCAGCGCAGAGCCCGAGGGAGTATCGTATCACTAGGACAGGAGGTCTCGGGAGGGTACATGTCAAGTACCTCGTACGTCCATAGCTGCAGAATCAAACATCAAGGGTTGGTATAAGATATGCAGTAAATGAATGAAAGGTAAAGTAAGCATGAGAGAAGTTTGAAATGTACCTCCCAGACTCTCCAGTAGCCGCCGAGGCTCTTCCCCGCCCCTCAAGAGAGATACCCCATGAAGGCGTAGCACGCCCCCAAAGTCGCGCCGCCCCAGTCAAAACGGGCAATCTCCTTTATGTCCCTCAACGCCGGCAGCAGTGAAAGGTGTACTCGGTTGCGTCTGTTGGGAAATAGGGACGCACCAAGCACGTACAACAGGAAGCACCTCCTCATCTGCTCTAGCTGTACCCTATCCGTCGGAACCTCCTCCGTCCAAAACCCTAACAGCTGGGCGTACTGGGCATCCTCCTTCTCCGCCCTCAGCACGTACCCCAACATCTCCCGCTGGAACGCCGCATTCCTCCCTGTGGTGGCGTCGTAAGGGATAGGGTTACCTCTGACCCTCAGACTAGTGAACGCCGAAAAGTCCAATGGCATCACTGTCATCTCGCTGAAAGAGGAGTGGAACGAGTTTGTCGTGTCCCACCTCCTCTCAGCGAGTGCCCTCACCACCTGGCGATCGTTGCTCGCCCGGGTCAGCACGCTCACAAACACCCCAAAGCCAGACCACCTCACCATCTCCCTCGCAGCCTCAGGGAGCCTCTCCTAGAACTTCGGCACATCAGCCGCACCCCCGTAGCACGAGATTGTGATCCCCTGTTGTAGAGAATTAGCAATATTCAGTAAACAAGCGCAGTACACAAGGCAGGTATAATATTCAAAGCAATGAATTGAAAGCGTCATATGATTGAATTGAAATGCAAATATTTAAAGTATACCTCGTCTCGGCGCGCAGAGAGGTGCTGCTGTGGATCCCTCAGGACTAGGGACTCGTCGTACATAGGCCTCTCCGGCTTGTAGGCGTCCAAAAGAGTAGGCACCACTACGTGCTGGAAGCCCCTCGGCCACGTAAGGCCTCTGTCGCCTCGTCCACCACGCTCCTCTGGGGGATGGCCTCACTCCTAGCCTCCTCCTCAGTCTGTCGCTCTCCGGTGGCTTCCACCCTGGGCTCAGTTTGAAGCTCTGTCCCTCGAGCCTCAAGTAAGGCCTCTGGCACCCCTCAAAAGGTCTCAACCAAGTCCTCTAAGGACGCTGTCTCCAAGTAGTCACCCAAGCCTATGTGGCGTGACGATCTTGCCCCAACACCGCTGCCAACAAACATGGTCGGCGCCTCCGAACCAACCGCCCCCTCCAATCGGCCCACGACCTCTGTAGACACCTCCCTGGAGCGGGGCATCGCCATACAGATTGATCATTGTTTGCTCGTTTGGTTACTTGTTTCATAAACCAAGACCGTGGACATCCCCATGGCTAGGAACATCGCCACACGATAGTGGATATCATCAAAACAGAGTCGCCACCCAGTTTATTAAAACTAGAAAAATAGATAGAGATTTTGGGTACGAGAGCCAAAAGTACAATAAGGGGAAGGTGTTAGGCACCCCTCTCTGCCCAGCCGTGAGACTGGCCCATAGTTATTCGACATAAGACATGTACGTGCTTTATTTAATTCTAACACATAGCCTATTTTTATCCTTTAAGCAGTTGATATGGTGAGCCGAGACTGTAATTGAAAGCATGCATCAGAAAGCATAAAACAAAACATATTCCAAGGAGATGGATCTCGCGGCCGGTGAATGGATGTCACGGCTGAAAGATCCTCCTGGTTTTATGTACCGGCCGAGGGATCGAAGCCCCGGTCGGTGTTCTTCTTCACACCAGACAGAAAGGTTAGCAGATAATCAGATGCTACAATTAGGCATAAATACAATGAATAAAACAAACCAGAGGCCGTTGGGCCTCACCACCTTGATCCCTCAGTCGCTTGATTGCTTCGGATTGTGGGTGATTTGACTGATTGCTTCTCGAAAAACCCTAGGGTTAGGGTTTGAATTTTGGGGTTTGATCGTCAGATTGATGGCTGCCTTTGGGAGATTAGGGCTTTTGAAGAGAGGGTTTGGGAGAGTATTTTTGCAGAGTTTCGTGGCTGATAAGAGTGATTCCACTTATCAATTTCGGAACCCAAAGGCTCCTTTATATAGGCATAGGGATGACTCACTCCGGCCAATC
>JAOTQK010049089.1:0-14787 GCA_025642025.1 Rhododendron ferrugineum | reverse complement strand
AATAGACATGATGCGGAGCGAGATATTCAGGACATGCCGATCCTAATATTTTTTGGGACTTCTTGTAATTCCAGCCCATGTTTTTGTAATTTCGATTGATATCCAAAGCTGACTTTTGTATTCTCGACGTGCATTACACACACTTTACTAGTAGCAATGTGCATGCAGTTGTATGAAAATAGGGCATATTTTTGTTCTGAGCGCTGTAGGTACTATGGCTGCAATACAAAGTTGATCAGTTCTTATAATGGTTTGTTTCCATATGAGATTGTACGTATATTACTGGCTTGATGTTATTTGTTTGCTTTTTTACGTATATTTGTTATGCATTCTGAATTTCACACTCCCTCCGTCACAAAAACATTGTCCCCTCCACAAAACGACAACTTTAAAAAGTACATTTTTATCAATAAAAAAAATGCAATTTTTGATATATTCGAAGTACTCTTAGTAATTAACAGCAAAAAATTGAAGTTTATGACAAAAATACATTATTTGTTCAGTTGATTTTCACCCTCCTTTTCACAATTCACACTCTTTTTTGGTGTTTATTCACATGAATTTTCTATCTTGCCCTTTTTTTAATACACTTTTTCACATATCTGTGCTCAATAATGTAAATTCACGTGGATAAAGAGAAAAAAGGGAGTGTGGATTGTAAAAAAGGGAGAATGAAAATCATTTTCCAATGAGTTTGTTTGCTTATTGTTTATCTTTGAACAATAAAAAATGGGGAGTGATTTTCGCATTCCCTAAATTACTTTGGGGAGTGCCAAAATCAATGTGGAGTTTATTTTCGCACACCTCTTGGGAGTGCGGTTAACAATTTAAGGAGAGCAAAAATCACCCCCTAAGAAATAAGGAGCTGAATCAAAATAGGGTGCTCGTAACCATCTTATCTCTTCTTATAAAAAAATACAGTAAAAGAGAAAAGGTAAATGATAATACCAAAACTGTTTTTGTTGGTACCAAAACTCTAGTGCACCAAAAAACTTGTATAATGTGCGTTGTACAAGACTTTTATCTGCTAAATTTTTTATACCAAAAAAAACAATTTTGGCCAAATGTACTTCTGTCTATTGGGGTGACGTGATTGATGAGCATTGCTTATTTGAGCATTAAATAAGCACAATATAATTTAATTAATTTGGTTGGAAACTTGCTCATCCACGTTGGTTTTTAAATTCATGATTAAAAAATATTTGTTTGGTTTTTAAATAATGAGCACACAGAGTGTGCTATTGTTTATTTTAAATATCTAAATGAGATCCCACAAATAGTACTCTCATTGTTTCTAAATGAGAGTCCTTCTTATGAATTTCAATTTTTTCAGGGGACATGTAATTATTATCCCTATATTCTACCTATTTTGCATCATTTATATTCACATATGAGGGATACTTTTGAAATTTTATCAAATTTCTATTTCTATTAATAGAATAAGGGACTCTCAATCAGGAACGGATGTAGTATTTAAAAAAAACGCTCTGAAAAAGTCACAAAAAATTCTTTAGACCAAAGAGGCATCCTCGATGTCATTCTAAATGGGTCGGGTTCGGGTTGAACACGCGAGACACGAAATTGACACGACCAACACGGTTACTAATCTGTGTCACCCATTAACACGAACATATATATATAATATATGGTATATCTGTAATTCTATGTAGAGTTGGGCAACGGACACGATAACACGACACGAACCGGACACGAAGTTAACGGATTATGGTTGAGTATTTCTGACACGAAACACGAAAATGACACGACTTGAGAAACACGAATTCTAAATGGGTCGGATTCGGGTTGGGTGGTTTGTGACACGAACCCGACACGACCTGTTGCCCAGGTCTACTCCGCACGTCCCAGCGTATGTTAGCAAAACGTTCGTTCCCGCTGAATTGGACATACGGAAAGTTACCGTCCCGACTCCCGACCTTTAAATGACCAACTTACCATCATACCCAAAAAATCCCACGCGAAACACCGCGAGTTTAATCCAAACGGCAGGGACAGTATAGTCAAACAACGAGGTCCTAATTATACTACAATTTCAAACCCTATTTTTGTGCCAACCATCCATTCATCTGTCACTTTCAAGTGAAAGGCTAGGGTTTGTTTGACACGAAGCTTCCCGACAGGCGCAGATCAGAGAGAGAGAGAGAGAGAGGATTAGGGAGAGAAAGATATCCTCGTGGCGCCTACCTACCTTCATCTACAAGGGTTTATGTTCATCACCAGCTTCGGACAGCTGCCCGAGTTCTAGGGCTTGTCGTTTGAGCTCCGGTGGGGTTTTATTTGCTGCTTCGGATTTATTGAGATAAGGTGCGATTGAACTGTTTGTGATGTTTTGTTGGTTTTGTTTTACTATTTGGGTGACTTTAATTTCGAGCTTTGGATTTCGTTTTTCGGATTTGTCTTTTTCGTTTATGGGTACCGTGTTTGACTACCCCATCTGGATAGAAATGGCAATTTGCGCATATTTTTAACGAGTGGGAATCGTTGAGGTAATTGTGTAAATAGATGTAATCCATATAATCACTCATACTATCAAAATGAAAGAATTGACGATAATAACTACGGTCGTTATTGGGTTAGCCATACGCTTCGATTCACATGGCATCATCTCAGCGATAATCCCAGGGTGGGGGTGGAGGGTTGTGCTTTGTTGTGTCTTTAAAGGAAGAACTTGCGATGATCCATGGCAATTAATCTGAGTATGGTCTGACATGCTCTTCAGTTGTTTGGACAAGTTCTTTAATTTCTCTTATTTCTTTTTTTTAGTTAAAATGCCTTTATTTCTTTCTTGGAATGATCAAGTATGGAGAATATCAAGGATATCTATTATTCTTGCTAATGGAATTTTTGTAAGTCTTGTTCCCGGAACTATATGAAGCACCATGGATTTCCCAATTCAAATGCTGAGTGACAGATAATTTCAGTTTTTCTCGAACTCCCCTCCAAGACGGTGGCACAGTGGCAATGCAAGGACTCGTGCAAAAATAAATACTGGTAAAATCCGATAGATTGACAGAGCACAAAGGGGCTTGAGGTTCTAAACCTATGGCAAATGTATTTCTGGTGGATTCTATATGTTAGATGTTCCGACAACCTAGTTGGCGTTGCTCATGCACCTACTAAACAGGCACAGTGACATGTAGTAACTAATAGTCTAATGGAAAATGCGTGCAAAGCTTATAAGTGTCCCGTTTATAGCCATAGGATACTCATTTCCCGTTCTCTAAGTGTGTATTTCACTGCCGCTTCTTCCACGACATAGTTGCCACAAATGAATCACATTTGGAGTTGTTCGGACTGAACTAGATTTTGTAAAGGAACCTGGATAATGCACACTATTGGTGACATTCCAAGCAGATTTTCTTGTATAAGATCCACTTTTGTTAGGTGTCCAGATCACTGCATCAGGTATTGCTATCAATGTAGGAACTACGGTATCGGGTATGAATCCTACAATTAATGGAGTGATTTTGTTCCATATTATCGGCCCTGTCCAAGATTGTTGGGCTGAATGATATTTGAGACTATAGTCACCGGGGATGTTTTCAGCTTTCTATGTAGCTTTTGTTTGGTGTTCGTAGTGGATGCTAATCTATTCTAATATGTAAAGGGAGAGCTCTATTGGGTATGGACAAAAAAAATGAAGCTGGCTCACACATATAATTTCCCTAATTGGACATATAAAAGGCAAAAATTTACAATCGGTTTTACCTATGCCCTCAATAACCATAAGGACAAAAATGTGAACACATGATTCACATAACCACCCACTCTATTGCAGTTTCCTAATTCTTAGGGCTCAAAAAAATTGTAGTTTCCGGGCAAAAGCTGCCTTTCAGGCATTTTTGCGGATCAAAAAAAAAAAGAAAAAGAAAAAAGGCAGAAGCACACGCATTTGCGTGTGCACCCATCACATGTTATCTATTAATTTTCTTATGGTATATTTCTCTGCGATGAGAGGGCTGTGGTATTTATTAAGCTTTTTTGTTTCTTCGTTTCAGGTTATTAATTTTATGTTAGACATTGTCGAGTGGAGGGGTATGCTACTTGTTAGATGTATGGAGTTATGAGATCCGTTGCCCAGTGTGCTAGTGGTTTTGGTATCTGTAAGAACTGGTTACAAGACAAATTGCTTTGTTTGAGAGGGTAAAATGCCATCTAATTATTTCTCCAGTCTTGGTGCTGCCTTCAAGCGGGAAATCCAGAGATCAATATCAGGGAAAGAAGTTGCCCTCCAAGACTCATTGGGTGTATTTGTTGGCCAGGGGAAATTGTTGTTTGGCAGCACTAGATGGTTCCATTCCAGAGCAGCGTTTGCGACTCATGCTGATCTTCATGTGCTTGTACATCCAGGAACTCTTGTTGCTGCACAATCGAATTTGCATTTAGTAAACCAAAGAAGGAATCTCTCAGTTGTTGGTGCACTTTCTCGTACATTTTCCATTCCGTCTATTTCAGGACCTGCATTTCAGATTTGCGGTTATCATGTTGATTGCCTACTATCTCAACGCAGCCAATTTTCTTCGGGCATACAGTCGCAGAAGACGCGCATGGCTGTTTGTGGTTCTAGAGCTGTATTTGGTGACTGTTCCGTAAACAATTTAACTTCAAAGCTTGGGCAGCTCACAGTTTCAACAAATAATGCTGCTATTTTTTACAGCAACAGAAGTGTTTACAGATGCACAAACGTCAGAATGGGTCTGGAGAATACGGGACAACTCATCAACTCTTTTGTTAACGGATACGTCATACACACTGGTACGAAAAGGAGTGGCAACTCAATTCCGTGCTTGAGGTTTGAGTTAAAGTGCTTTCACAGCTCGTCACCTGCATGTTCATCTGCTGAGACTGCTCCTGATGTGTCATTTGATAACTCTGGACGTGCGGAACATTTTGCAAGTGCTGCAGTTTGTTCAGAACAGTATGTTTTCTACATGAAATATTTATTTTCCAATCCACAAATTGAAGCGAGGAATACATTGATTGCAGTTTTAAACTTTTGACTTTCTCGGTCTCCTTTTCATCAATAAACCAAAAATTGCTTTAGCCTAGCCATTCTGTATATAAAAATCATAGGAAGTAAAAATTTGCCGCTGTTTTAGGGTGTGTTCCCCTAACTAAAATAAGTACTTATTTTTTAATTAAAGGTGATGGATTGTGGGAGAATGACCTGTCTCGTAAGCAGTAAATAAGTACTTCAAAAATAAGAACCTTAGCGGAACGGGACCTAGTGGTTCTGCTGTTTAGTTATTGACGACTTCTTTTTTCTCTTTGTTATCTAAAACCCTTAAGACCAAAGAAAATCTGTAGTGCTATGCAAACTACACTTGGCATACGTCAGGGTCAAATATAGAACATCAACTGGCCAAAGCAAGAGTAACATAGCAGAAACACAAAAAGATTCTATAAGTTTGAGGTGATTTCTCCTGTTATATGAACTCTATTGGTATAGGTCTTATGTAAAAGTTATTTCCTTATTACTCGATTTGGCTATTCAAGACTAAAAACAAAAATCTTGTAGTTCTACTGAAGGGTTATCTTTTCCCTTATTAAACTGCTTGTTGACCGCAGGAAGGATCTAGCAGGGAGAACACTGAAGCTAGTTTCAGGTTCATGCTACTTGCCTCATCCAGAAAAAGAAGAAACTGGTGGGGAGGATGCTCACTTTATTTGTGAGGATGAACAAGCAATCGGTGTGGCGGATGGTGTTGGTGGTTGGGCTGATCTGGGTGTTGATGCAGGGCAATTTGCTCGCGAACTCATGTCTCATTCAGTAGCTGCAGTTAGGGAGGAGCCCAAGGGTTCTATTGACCCAGCCAGGGTCTTGGAGAAGGCTCACTCAAGCACAAAAGCCAAAGGATCCTCAACTGCTTGTATCATAGCCCTCACTGATCAGGTATGCTGATTCAAGTTTTAGGTGCCTGCTTCTATTAAAATGTTTGTATGAATTGCTTCTGAAATTTTTGTTTGGGGTTTATGGTGCTATTAAACGCAGAAATTTCATGTGGTTTTACAGCCCGGTTATGGATGATACGCTTGTTGCCTTATTGGAAATTTACGTATCCCTGTCATTCTGGAGATAAGTTTTGACTCCTAGGCAGTCATTTTCCTTCTAGATTCGAAATTTCCTATCGATACCTCTTTTCCTACTTTATGTATCCCCATAAAAATATCACTTTCTCAAGTTTTTAAGTGAAACCTTACATTTCATGAGCTATAAGGTATGGCATTGAGTTCAATAAAGCAGCGGTCGTAAGCACTACTGAGAGGAGGTTGAAAGTTACTAAACCTAGCTTTTTGGATGGTGACGCTTTGTCAAAGCTTACTTGAAAATGATTTTGGTCCATTTTCAGTGCTCATCTCTCAGATATTTGTAATATGCTTTACCTCAGTTTCCCGGGTGAAAATAGTTGAATCTTGTAGGTTGTTTTCTTGATGAAGTGTGTGTCTTGAGTTTGTCATCTGATCAGGTTTTGATCAGTTTCTTCTTTGGGACAAGATAACAGGATGATCTATTTTACATATTTGCACAACTGAACGTACAATTATGCTTTGCTTTGTAGGGTTTACATGCTATTAATTTAGGAGACAGTGGGTTCATTGTGGTTAGAGATGGATGCACCATTTTCCGATCCCCTGTACAGCAGCATGATTTCAATTTCACATATCAACTGGAGAGTGGAACTGGTGGTGATTTGCCTAGCTCTGGCCAGGTTAGTTGCTTCCTTCTCATGCTGCTTGCTTCACACAGCTTCTGTTTTGTTGGATCACCGTGATGTCGTCTGTTTGGTTTTATACAGGTTTGGTTATTATCATGTCAGCTGTGGAACATAATTTGAAATTTTGAATTCAATTCCTCTATAGTCGTTAACGGTAATGAACTTATGACTTCTCTTGCCCATAACCCCCTGATGTAGGATGGGTTTCAGGGTATAGCTGAAATTGATGCTTTTTTTTTTTTTGGGTAAGTGAAATTGATGCTTTTTGTGCCAGAAGAAGTGGTGAAACATGTGGGTTTTTATTTTCATGGAGTTTAGAAGTGAGGTTAAAAAAGAGAATCTTGATATTGACTTACCTGCTGTTATTGGTTGGGCATGAGGTGGTAAATGTAAGGGATGACTAAAGATGAGAAGCACTTTGTGAGTCTTCAGTACGCTCTGGAAAACCTGGATACCATGATCCTCTAAAATACCAAATATCATTGCTTTATTTGTTTTTAGTTATTTATTGACACATCTGTTACTTTCCCACTCTATCCTTGCTTTATTTTGTACATGGGTGGCATCCCCTTGATGCTTCCTTGATAAAATTTCATTAGTACTTATGATAAAAAAAAGTTACTTTCCCACTCTAATGCATTGCTTTATTTTTGTCTGGCACTGTCTGGTGGCTGACAAGTAGTTTTGCTATGTATTCACCTAAGTGAATCATGGGATCATGCTCAATATGCGATTTTGATTTCAGAAAGAATGTGACTGTGAGTGAATGATGTCAACCAGACAAATCCTATGAGCATGAAAATTAACGACCAAAACTTGTGATTTTTATCGGATTATTCTAATTTACCTGATTGAATATGGAATTGATAAGCCTGTATGTGATCTGTGTTTTTGTGCAGGTTTTTACAATACCTGTTGCTCCCGGAGATGTTGTCATTGCTGGCACCGATGGACTATTTGACAATTTGTACAACAATGAGGTTACTGCAGTGATGGTTCATGCCATGAGAGCTGGCTTGGGGCCTCAAGTTACAGCTCAGAAGATAGCAGCACTGGCACGTCAACGAGCACAGGATAAGAATCGACAAACACCATTCTCAACTGCTGCACAAGATGCTGGATTCCGTTATTATGGTGGGAAGCTTGATGACATAACTGTTGTTGTCTCCTATATTACCAGCACGAGCAATGTATGACTCTCTCTCTCTCTCTCTCTCATCATGTGTTCACGTATATACCTGAAAGCAACCCTAGCATCCAATGAGGATGATATTAATGTTGTATCACAGTGTATATTAAGTATGTTGCGTTCTCTCCTATACTTGGGTGTTTCATCAATGACAGAGTCACTAATTGGTTTCAGAAATGATGTCCTAGTAAAAAATAATTTGATGATTCTGATGTGTATACATGATGCTATGGTGGTTTCCTCTGTGTTGCTGCTCCATGCGTTTGTGTGTGTGTATCTCCTCAGTGATTCTGGTCCACACGCGTGTGTTTATACATGCTTCAGATGTTTTGTTTTATTGAAACTCCATCTTGACACTTAAGGCCCACATGCTACCCTATCTCCCGTAAGAGCGTTTTTCATCATAAGACCTTGTATTGAACTGCTGCTCTGTCTTCCCTATGCCTGCCAGCTTGATCAAAAGCCACTTTTTTGTCCCAATTTTTAGCCCATTCTCTCTTGCTCCAAAATTCCAAAACCAAAAACCATCTTTTTTCTGTGCTCGAGAAGGGCTCTGCAGCTTAGCAATCTGGGAAAGCAGGAAAAGATTAATATATCAGATCCATCTTATAGAAATTGGTCCTAACGCTCATTTGTACTTGTTATGCAGGAGTCCTCTTCTCCTTCAACCAGCGACTCTGGTTAGAGACTTTGTGCTGGGTTTCTTGGTTTGAAACATTAAAATCGAGTTGCAAGATGGGATGATGTTGGCCATTTGATGCTCGTCTTGGTGTTCAACCAGCAAGCACAACCCATCTATTCGTTGTCCTTGGCAAATGATCTCGTTCTTGGACCACTGCTGATGTACATATTAGTAGATGTTTAACACGTTCTCTGCATTTTTGTTGGGATGGCGGTAAGGTTTTGGGTAGGGAGGTGGGTTTGCGGTATCACCGTATCAGCTAATTGGACAGGCATAGTTAAGAAACTTTGAAAGGGGAAGGAAGAGCCCAAATTGTATCTTTCGGTGATTAACACTTGTAAGGGGACATCTTTGGGCTTTTCCAAGTTATAAGGTGATTTGTGCTATATATCATGATGAGTTCCTTTTGTCTTCTCCAAGTTTGCTTAGTTAAACATTTATGTTGAGGGTGCAATTTTTAGAGGTGCAAGGGTAAGAATGAGAATTCAGGATTTGCGAAGGTCCCTTGTGATAGTACACTGCATTAGTATGTGGAAATGTTTGTGGTACTTTACCAATTGTAGAAGTAATGGATATGTAGCCTCGCATGTATGTGTGTATCTTTCAGTAGATAAGGTATTAAGGTGTCCGCAAAATGACTTGAGCATTTGGGTGTTTTTTGGGGGTACAAAAATAGATATGCAAGTAAGTCATTCCACGTATGTGTCGGTGAATGTTACCCTTACTATGAACCATTTGCAGAGATTCTCAATACATGGTCAAATGTCTCACCGGGCGTTACGGGCACTAAAGAGCATGTTTAATTGTGCTAAGCAGTTAAATCTATTAAGCATGGACTTGAAATAATTACCTATTAGCTTATTGTGACTAATGAAATTTTTTTTTTTTCACCGTTCAAATAAAAGAAATAATTACCCATTAAACCTATCAATTGATGGTAGCGACAATGCTGTGTTCTCTTTACTTTTCAAAAAATTCCTTCTAGATTTTTTTTACTTTCTAACATTTTTCTTTCTATTTCTTTCCACTTATTACCTCTGCTATTTTTCAATAAAAACTTCAAAAAACAATCCAAACACAGTAGTTATCAAAATTCCATGAGATGACTGACTCCTGCTACTTGTTGGATAGGATCATAGGACTATGAGTTCCAAGTCATAGACGTTTTGAGTTGACTTTTGGCCAGTGAGATGATTGGGACGTCTAATTTGGGGATGGAATAAGATGGATTCGGCAACACTGCAGTCCCTTTGGACAACAGACGCTGCCAATCCATGAAATGGCTCCATTTCATGGGTTTGATGGGCTCACTCCTTTTTTTGCTAAGGCCCGGTTGTCATAACTCAATTTGATTAATTAATTTTTTGTGAGCTCATTTCGGATCCCCACAAAGATTATTTAAATCGCTCCGTATTCTGAAATTATTTTTTATGGGTTCCAGCAAAAAAAAAAAAAGTTCAATCTGATATTGGTAAAACTTTTTCACAATTTGTAACAAGAAAGACCTTGTCGAGCGATGAAACAGGCCTTAACAAATAAAAAGGAGTGAGCCTCTCAAACTCATGAAACGCCGCCGTTTCATGGGTTGACAGCGGTTACTGTCCATTTGAGACGACTTGTACGTACTTATAAAGAGTCCAACAAGAGCATCTCAAAGGGAAGTCAACATTCCCGAATCCGAATAAAACCCTCTTTGGTCCTCACAAAAATAGACGGTCCCGTTGGACCATTTGTTAGTAGTTGGGCTCATTTTAAATGATCGGAACCTTTTTGTCAATATTGATGTATTTCGGAAACATGATCCAATAACATTATTTACAAAATTTCAAAAATTAAAACGGATTCAATCATCCTGGTGGCCTTAAAACGTCCCACAAAGAGTCCGACAGTATCATTCCAGTGGATAAGTGGATTAGAGTTGAGTGGAATCATTTTAGGGATATAAAACTAGGGAATTGATTTTGTCACTCATTTTTTTGTTAATCTCACTCCATTTTTCTCACAAAACAAATCATCTAATCAAGACACAAAGGAGAGTGACATTAACAAAAAGGGGAGTGGCAAAATCACTCCCCTAAAACTAAGATTAAACACCAAAATGGTCTAGGACTGAGTGATGTAGTGAATTTTCGCTTGGGCTTGTTTCAAATTTTAGCTCTCATTATTTCGATTCATTTTGCCCATCGAATCATGTGATAATATTCTTTTTTTCAAGACTCACATGATCCAATAACAAAAAAAAAATACATCAAAATGTAGATACATACAAATTTGAGGCATAAAACTCAAGGAGTTCGATTTCGTGTATTTGATCCTTTTTTTCTTCCGGTAGAAATCATCGTATATTTATAATTTCAATCTCAATTCTCAAGCATTGCATCGGTGCATATAAATTTGGGTACATGAAAACATGAAGATTTGATTTCGTGCATTTGATATTTTTTGGGTAGAAATCATCGTATTTTTATGACAGTGATATCCTGGAAATTTTTATTTATTTGATTTATGACTTTCTTGACCAATAAAACAAAATACAGTAAAAAACTCAAAAGTCAACCGGAACTTAATAGTCAATCCACACTCAGCCCACTAGCCACCACTATCAAATGTTTTATACCAACTTGACAAATCCTGCGCACTACACCGTGCAGTGCGGTTAATTTCGTCGTTTACTTTGATAATGTATTGCTCAGATTTAATTGATCTAAATAGACTATTGTTCAAATAAAAATCCGACCCGTTTCGTGTCAAAATGAACGGCGAAACTGACCGCACTACAAGTTGTGGTGCACCCTTGCACAACTGCATCGCAAGGATCCAGGGGTGTTGTAGTGCACCGCTGCACTAAACGGTGTAATGGAACCGATCCGACTATTTATCTCTGCAATGAACAGTTTGAATTTTAATTCAAACAATAAATAGTTCAAATTTGTAGGTTGGATTTAATCCGAGCCGTCCTTATGGGGATAGACACAAAGCAATCCCCCATTTCCCCAAGTCCCAATGTCCCATGTTAATGTCTTTAAACTTCCATTTCCAGCTAACTAACCTCATCTCTTGTACTTTTCTGGCTGCTTGGAGTAGATTTCACTCTCCCTTGTCTGTATGACCGAAGACTCTCTCTCTCTCTCTCTCTCTCCTCCATAAAACCTGCATCTGAGAGCATGTACACCTAGGTAAACATGCAATTTTAGCTATTTTTAACTAGGAAAAGGGACAAAACTGCTCTGCACCAGTCTCGGTAAACTCCAATGTAAAATACATCTGAGAAAAAACGAAGAAACGAAGAAAAGCTAGGTCCGGCGATTTGGGTTTCTCTCGAACAAAGAAAGGCTGGGTTTCTGTCTCTACTGTTCACCGGAATCAAGAATTCAACGGAGAAAGGCTTGGGTCCGGACCGTCCGGTTCCGGTTCCGGCGACCTCGATCGCGATCTCAGGTTTGCAGTATATATAATATATATGAACTTATAATATATATATATATATATATATATATACTGTGTTTGTATTATTTTCTAGTAATATTTTATTGATAGAGGGGAAATTATAAAGAAGCTTCTGTGTGTGGAAGGGAAAAATGGATAGGTAAAGTAGAAATCATACCTTTTTGAGTAGGTATTTTACCTAGTGTTGGTGTACATGATCTGTTCATGCAGTGATTGAAAAGTCTTTTTTTGGATCTGCGAATCTCCCATGGCCGGTGTTCGCAGAGACGGATCGCTGATGAGGGAGAAAGGCGGTCATTCTTTCCGCGGGTCTCGAATTGCCGCCGCGGTTGCGATCGGAGTATTATTCGGCTGCGTCTGCGCCTTCGCGTTCCCCAACGGATTCTTCTCCCCTGCTCCCTCGATGCGGAATCGCCGACTCTCCAAATCAGATATTGAGGTCCTTATGTTCTTCCCTCATTTCGCGCTTTTTTTTCCCTTGTCGAGTTAAATGTTAAGTGTATATGCTTGAATTGTGTGTCAATCTGCAGGGACGGACGCAGGATCTTAGTGTAGGGTGGGTGAACATCGTAAATTTTAATCTAAAACAAAACCTTAAGCGACACTACAATTACAATGAAAATTGGAAACTATGGGTAGGGCGGTCGCGCGGGCTCATCTGCCCTTTACTTTATCTGAATTAACTCCTTTGAGTCTTAGTCTTCACATTCGATGTTACTATTTTGCCTATGAGTCTTAGTCTTGGATTTAAGACTGCTGAGTTGGAAATTTGAATTAGGGGAAAACTCTGTTCTTTGGTTCTGAGATAGTTACAGTCTGTGCTACATAGATACATAGAGTCTTGAAAATGTACCAGTTTCGGAGGCTCGATTTGTGGGTAAGGTTATGAGAGTGCTTAAGGTTTAAAATATGGGCCGTTATGTATCATATTGGCCGACACGTAATGGCTTTTGAACCTTCGAATACCGTTACAGCCCAATATACTGGTGAGATGGAAAATTGCATGTGTATCAGATGGTTCCATTACGTATCGGACTATTTCTGATTCACGGCTGATACTTGACCAGCCGACCGTTACGTCGATACTCAACTAGTCGATCGTTACAGGTGATTTAGGTGTTAAAGATCATCACCACCTCTCTTGAGTTTTCAGGAGTCCTCCGGATTTCTCCGGGAACATCCGGGCATTTCTGGGCCTCCCTAGAAACATCTATAACCCTTGTTCTAGAGTTGTATCCAGAAGCATTCATTGGTGTCTATAAAAGGGAGGGATCTCCTAGGAATGCAATGCAAGAAGAAAGTGCAAGAAAGAGTGTATGCAAGAAAGACTCTAAGCAAGATAGTGAGGCTCCAAGTATAGAGAGTGTGAAGTGGCCATAAAGAGAGTGTAAAAAAGTGCCTTCCTAAATTGAATAGTGTACTCACTAACTCGTGTCGAAATTCTCAAAACAGATGAAAAACTAGAAGGAAAATGGAAGAAAATGCTAGAAGATTATAGTGGGAGAAAGTTCTGTTATTGCTTTCTTGATTGATCACAAACACTAATTACATTCCTTATATATCCCACTAACTGAAGCACTACACTAACCGAATCTTAACTGGCTTAGCTGACACCAGCAGTAACCATCAAACGACTGAAAATGATCATCATTTGTGAGTTGTTTTGTACACACGTTCAGTTTACAAAGTGTTTGTAATCGATGAAGTTCTCTTTACTTGTTCTCTACATTAGGTTTTTAAATTTAAGTTTTAAAAATTTCTCATTTGTGACAACCTCATGCAATATATACCCGATACCATTGCATCGCGACTGTTACCGTCTCGTGTCTCGATATCTTTATCTAAATTAGTTGGGCATTCATGTAGGAAACATATTTGAACTTGTGTTTACTACGTAAACTATGCATGAAACAGTTTGTGACACATTACAACCACAATTTATATTGAGAGATAAATGAACTAGATGTCCAAATACTTTAGACGTTGTGTCTTGACCCATTAATTAGATGAACCCAACACTTGGATTCATATCCATTCCTAGCACGCGTGCCCTTGTATAGGTTAATTAGAGTTGATTTCTTCACGGTGATCACTCTTGGAATTTAGGGATGCTTTACGTTCGGATGTTTGAGCTTCTTTGTTTTTGTAGATTCTTATTTCACATGGACAAATATGTACGATTTCAGTATTGTTTTATGCCAAGGTTCTATTATCACTTTTAAATGAGATTGTTAACGCATGCTTAGATTGGCTTTTGTAAGTAAAGTTTTCAATGGTTTGCACACCTTATTATTATTTTTTATTTATGAATTTCTTTTTTAGATTGGTTCGTTGTCGTGTGAATCCTCGGAAAAGATTAGCATGTTAAAGACAGATATCATGGGGCTAACAGGAAAGAATGCTAAGTTGAAGAAGCAAGTAAAAGACCTAACAGAGAAGTTAAGGCTCGCTGAACAGGGAAAAGGTCATGCTCAGGAACAATACGTGGTGTCTGGCGAACAGCCCAAAGCTGGGCCTTTTAGTACAGTCAAGAGTTTGAGAACCCTCCCTACTGTCCTTCCTGATGAATCAGTGAACCCTAGATTGGCAAAACTTTTGGAGAAAGTTGCTGTGAGAAAGGAACTCATAGTTGCGCTTGCTAATTCTAATGTGCAATCGATGTTAGAGGTATGGTACACTAGTATAAAAAAAGTGGGTATACCTAATTACCTTGTGGTGGCGTTGGACGATGGAAT
>JAOTQK010049088.1:0-33305 GCA_025642025.1 Rhododendron ferrugineum | reverse complement strand
TCAGTTTGGTCGGTTTTTAAGACAATTTGCATGAACCAATTATATCGGTTTTGTAGTTTTAGGAACTGAAACCGACCGGTAATTCTAATCAACCAAACCAATCATTGTGCATTGAAGCAGTTCGGTTTGGTTCAATGCCATCAATTTAGGGCTCAAAGTTGGGTACAACTCCAAGAGCAAAATTTTATACCCCGGGAGAGAAGCTCTAAGTCCAATGACAATGCTAGAAGGGGCAAGAAAAACTTAACTATTGAAAGTGATGGCGATGGGAGAGTTTTATCTAATGTCAAGTGTAGAATGGAGAAAAGGTAGAAAGAATGTTTCACACACAGGTTGTTAGAGCTATTCTCACATCAATAATTTTTACCTCTCAAACTAGCATATACCTTGGGCATCGTCTCCGGTCTTTACCAATTGGGTTTAAGTTGGATGCTTTACCGTGGTAGTAGAGGTAGGATTTTTGGAGGCTTTCGGACAAGACTATCTTGGTTGATTTCCCCGTTGTTTGGCGTTTAGTCCACGTTGTTTCTTTTTGATTCCTATTTTATGAAACCTTTGTTAACCGCTCAGCGTGCGAGTTAGGTGTCACATGCATTGGGGAGTATTAGAGCTTCTCTCATATTGATTAATTATTACCTCCCAAATTAGTATATGATTGTGGGCGGTCTCTTCACTCATCGGCAATTACTTTTGAGTTGGATGCTTTAACACAAGTCATCAAGTGCATGAGGGAGAGAGTAAAATCTAATTATGTAATATATTTGACAAAGATAACATAAAGAAATCCCGTTCTATTTTATTTGATGGATAAATACTTTGTACATAAACCGAATTGAAAACTGATTTGTTTATTAAGTATTTAAAAGCCGAACAAACCAACCTCTAATTAGAAAACTAACTAAAATTGACCGGTTCATTTGGCAGTCCATTCAATTAACATCCCTAACAAATTTTTAAAAGTTGAAGAAAATTTAGGAATAGAGTATATGGAGTTGACTTGAACTAGTTTTCTATGAAGAAGAGTGGTTGAAGAAGTGGAGGGTTAGTACGATGATAGGAAACATAAGGTAATTGGAGGAAGGTCAATGGAAGAATTATGAATCAAACCTATTTGGAATTATGTTTCTACTACGAAGTATATTGTATTTGGAACTGTTATATTTTTGGTAACTCAAACTTATAGCTAAAAAAGTCAGCCTAAAAGCAGTCATTATTGCATAGCTTTTATATTTGTTGGCTCCATTCCTCACAGCTTAAGCTTTTCAAACAATTGGTGATGAACCATGGTGTCAGATCCTGGATTTTTTAAGCGTTCTTGGGTTCAAGTCTCATTATTTGTATTTGTTACCTGTTTGCATTCTTCTTCTTCTCTGTATTGTGTTGACTTTATGTATGGCTGTTTGCATCTCCATGTCCTAGACAAGGTTTTTTGTTTTGTTTTGGATAGGCATGTCCTAGACAAGGTTGCATGCGAGGTATGGCATTGGATAGCTCGATGTAGATTACTAGCACAATTACCTCACAACTTAAAAGCTTTTTGGGGACTTTTAGTGATCTGGCATCCGAGTGCACACAATTCCCTCTCTCATGTTGTGGGGACCCACCCGTGAGAGTAAGGGCTGTATGGATACAACATAAATAATCTCAATTTGAAATCTCCAAAGTTCGGGTTGTTGTGAGAGACAGTTAACAATCTTTTTTTTTTTTTTTTGGGTTTCATAGCTATACTTCAATTTACCCAAGCTGGATGTGAAGTTCGTGCATAAGAGACATGATCTTGCTGTCGAAAATAACATCATGGGTATTCAAGTTGAAATCATCAAAGCACGATCTATGGAAGAAGTAGGGGAGAGTACACGCCTTGATATTCAAATGGATTTCAATGAGATTCATGTAAGTATATAGCCGCCAATGCTTTTTAGAGCTTTTGGGTATCATAATTTATATTTTTGTTTAGTCCTTTTTTAACGGTGATTTCTGTATCATATTGCAGCTTTTAAGAGAAGCTAGCATTTCTGTCTTGGAGATACTAAAACTTGGTGTTGTTTCTTCAGCTTACATTCCTTCACAGGTTGGTGGGCGTAATCTGTTTTCAAATTGTAATCTATTGGGCTTGTCTACACATTATCCTTTTATCCATTGATCTTTGGTGGGCACCTAATGGATAAAATTGCTTCATCAGCACTCTAAAGTAGCAAACTGGCACTTGACGTCATTTTTTATACAACTTTTCAAATGAGAATTATATGTCTAACAATATGGCCTCAAAGAGGAAAAAGAGAAACCTGTTTGTTGAGATAGCTTGCAATAAGTTCAACTGTTCAAGAAATACTTTTTCTTAGAGATGTGAAGGGTGTGGGTAGTATGTTCCATGGAACGGGAGATATCTGTTGATAGATGAGTTTTGGTGGATTATTGTGATAAGGTCTTGTTAGGAGTTACTCCCTCCGTCCCAAATTGTTTGTCCGGTCAGCAAAACGATAACTTCCAAATAATGCAATTTTTTAAAGAAAAAATTTAAACATTTTTTCACAAATTAAAAGAACTCATTGATATCTAGTAAGTTGTTAAAAAACTTTTGAATTTTTCTTGTAAAAATTATATTATTTTTAACTCCGTTTTGCGGACCAGACAAACATTTTGGGACGGAGGGAGTATGTGTTTTAGTATTAGTGAGTGAGGGTCTTTTGTCTTTTGGTATTTTGTACTCTCCCGCTATATATCTCAATAATACGCGTGTTTAGAGGCTACTCAAGCACTTCTCATTACCTCCTTGGTAACATGGTATGAAAGCAGTGATCCACCGCTACTCTCTACCTATCGCCAGGGGTGGAGGTAGTGTGTGGCAGGGGGTCACTTGACCCACTGAGTTAAAAAATACCCCTAAACCATGTATACCTTTTGGGTTATTTTGTAAACTTTCCTCCAAATCTATTGTTCTTGTCCCAAATATCCCACTGCTAAATAGCTTGATATACATTGTTGGGCTTATTTCCTAACAGCTTAAGCTTTTGGGATTACTTGTAACTTGACATGGTATAAGAGTTTTGGTTGGGAGAGGCCTTAAGTTCAAGTCTCTCCGTTTGCATTTATTCTTTGGTTGCATTTTGCTCTCGCCTTAGTATTTTGTTTTGCTCTATCAATGAAAATTTTCATCTCGACGTACAAGACGAGGTTGCACGCGAAGGAGGGTGTTAAATAGCTTGATATACATTGTTGGGTCTATTTCCTAGCAGCTTAAGCTCTTGCATTGAGATGAACTAAAACGTCAAATTCACTAAAAGACAATCATCCATTATTTGAAATAGAGGTTGAGAGAGATCGTTTGGTTCCAGTCGTTTGTTTAAGAGATGAAAGATCAGCATGGTGTACTAATGTGAGAGGATCGTTTAGCCCTTAGGTTATCACCTTAGTTACATTTTTGCCCTTAAGAATAAATTTGGTGTGAATTGAAAGAGGCTCACCAAGTGCACGCCTTGTGCCATTTCCAACGACGTGTGCTTTTGTCGCCTAGGCCTCGCCTTGTCAAGTCACCTCACTTAGACCCCCTCCAGGCACCAAAAGTGAGCCTTGATGCGCCTTGCGCCAAGGTGTGCCTTTTGCAACTATGGTTGCACTTCAATCTTTTGTGTCACGCTACCGGGACCATTATCGTCTTGGCCATTCATCCCTTGAGAACCTAAAATGGATGGTTCCGTCATGCAATCGTGTCAAGGTTTTACTATGAAGTATATGAGTTTCGTAAACATCAGCATGTTTCCTTTTCCCTGTAGGATATATTCATATGTTTGGGGTCCAATGCATGTTCTTTAACGTTTTGATTTTTAAGTATTTTGTTGTCTTTGTGGATAATTACTCTCAAGTAACTTATGCTTATCTTATAAAAGAATGTTCTAAGTAGTACTCCATTTTTAACTATGAAAATAAAAACTCGGTTTGGTGTTTCTATTTTTAGTGTTTGGTTCTGTAACACTCATGAATATTTTTTGTCATAGATTGTCCACATTCTTTGATAACCATGGTATTATTTGTCAATTCTCTTTTGGTCGAATGCCCCAACAAAATGAAGTTGCCAAACACAAGTTGAGACACTTGTTAGAGGACATATGTGCCCTCCTATTTCAAATCCAGGTACCAGAATCCTTGTGGAGTGATGGTGTTCTTACTGCAGGTTATCTAGTCGTATGCCACGGTCCTAGGGGGTCAGATTCTTCCCTGCTTGACCTCTTCATCCACTACCTCCTTAGGTTTTTGGGTGCTCATATTATGTTCATGCCCTTAATCCCGACCATAATAAACTTAGGGATGGTAAGGGGGCAGAGTGGGAGGGGGGAAAATTGGGGAGGTGGTGTCCGTAGAATAATCGGGTCCCCATTCACCCTTGTAATTTGCACTATCTGTGTTCTATTGCTATGATTTTGACAAGAAAACAAGATATTAATGAGTAATGAGAGTTAAAAAGATTAAAAAGAAAGAAAACAAAGGAACAAAATGTGACTTATTATTAGGTGTATTACTCTTATCATATTTAATCAAATGAACTCTACATAGATATAAAATACAGAAATCTTAATCTTAATTATTATAACTAGAGGTGGGTCGGGTAAGACGGGGTGGGGAAAAAAAAAAAACCATACCCACACCTTTCTCTGATCGGATTGTCGAATACCCTCTCAGATTGGGGTGGGGAGGTTGGAGGAGGGGACATGACCGAGGAAATCACCATCCCTCAATAAACTTGATCCCTGGTCCATCAAGTGTGTGTTTCTTAGTTACTTCCGCACCCAGAAGGGATATAAATGTTACTCACCTTTAGTTCGTCGTTATTTTGTCTATGCTGATGTTACATTAATGCGTTTTTAACTTTTTCCTCTATGCTGATCTATCTCATTATATGGTCTCTTTAGTTCTATCACCACCGCTGCCTATTGTGCGGCCATTGTAGATGTATGCTCGCTAGTCCAAGATTTTACCGAGTCCATCTCTGTCAATCACCCCGTCGTCTCCACCATTGCGAGATATAGTACTTCGTCCTCATTTCTCTTTGCAAAGGTATTCGTTCTTGTACTTCTCATCCTATCGCTTATATGTGTCTGTTACACGGTCTTGGGTAGAACACAACCCCAACAGCTAGCTATTGAAGTGAGGGTGCCCTCACGCTTACATTCTTCATATTACCTTGGTACCCAAGTGATGTGGGACTTTGCTTCACACCCTCTCTCATGCTCAGCGTGTTCACTCAGAAGCACTTGTCGCATGCAGGCCAGGGACACGCACCGTACCCATCCTTGGCATACCCAGCTCTGATACCATGTTACATATTCTTGGGTAGAACTCAACCCCAAAAGCTAGCTATTGAAGTGAGGGTGCCCTCACGCTTATATTCTTCATATTACCTTGGTACCCAAGCGATGTGGGACTTCGCTTCACAGTCTCGTATGATCACTTGTCCCTATCACTTTGTGGTTTTGTTACATTTGTTTCGACTGTCTTTGTTCGTACCGGTATTCAGGAGGGTTTGTCTATTACTGAGTGGCGAACAACTATGGAGGATGAGATATTTGCTGTTCATGAGAATGGTACTTGGGAGTTGGTTCCTCTTCCTTTTGAGAAAATCATTGTTCAATGTTGGTGAGTGTTAAATACTTAAATGAGTAAATACCATCCTGATGGCTCTCTTGAGTGCTACAAAACTTGCCTTATTATAAAAGGCTACACACAGACTTAAAGTGTTGATTATGCGGAGACTTTTCTCTCATGTTAACGAGATTGGCTCCGTTTGGCTTCTCATGTCTATTGCTGCCAATCTTTGTTGGCCCTTGTTTCAGTTGGATGCCAATAATGCATTCTTGCGTGTAAATCTCTACATGGAGCAACCATCTGTGTTTGTTACTTAGGGGGAGAGTACTATGGCCTGTCACCTTTGCAAAGCTCTTTATATCTTAAGGAGTCTCCTATAGTTTGGTTTGGCAAGTTCAGTGATGCATTTATGTAATTTGACGTGCGTCATTGTCATTCAGATCATTGCATCTTCTCTCTCATATACGATCGAGGTAAAATGTGGTTGATTGTCTATGTGGACGACATTATCATTCCCTACGATGATTAGAAAGGCATTGATGAGTTGTAGAACTTCTTACAACACCATATACATACCAAGGACTTGGGGCAAATTGAGCTATTTCTTGTTTGTTGAGGTGGCGAGGTTTGCGGATGGAATTAGTTCATCCCAGAGGAAGTATGTTTTGGATTATTTTGGGGGAGATTGAGTTACTGGGAAGAGACTCATGGATACATCTATGGATTCCAATTGTCGACCTTTATGTTGATCAGAAGAAGTTGCTTCCTATTCTTGACCAGTTCGTGGCTTGGTTTATAAGTTGAACTATCTTACCATTACACGCCTGAATATTTCATTTTCCATTATTACAGTGAGTCAGTTTATGTTTGCACCTTGACTTCCACATTGGGAAGCTGTTCTTAGAATTGTGAAGTATCTCAAGATTCATCTAGGGCGTGGTTTTCTTTATCGAGCAAGTAGAAATTTGCGTGTTGAGGCATTATTGATTCAAATTGGCAGGAGGACCATCTGATAGGAAAATGATACTGTATATGGTGTCTTCCTAGCTGGAAATCTTGTTAGTTGGAAGAGCAAGAAGTAGACAGTGGTGGTGAGCTTAAGTGCAAAAACATAATAGAGAGTGAAATTGTTTGGGTGTGATTTTTCCTTCAGGAGATAGGTATTAGTGTGCAATTACCCTTGAATATGTTATGTGATAATCAAGCGGCGAATCACATTGCATCTAATCCTGATTTCCATGAGAGGACTAAGCACATTGAGGTAGATTGCTTGCCTGTCCGAGAAACGGCGGATACTGTTATGGTTGCTGTTAAGAGAGAGAAGTGTTTAGGGTTTGTAACTTAACCCTAAGACACGCATAACATAGTATATAGTGAAGCGTGATACGATACAATTACCTAACTAGCCCTCACTATATTTTTTTTTGGGTAAATACCCTCACTATATTCTAACAGACTAACAGTTGCTACCCCAGTTATTTCCATAGGTTCTCAAATAGCTCACTTATACACCAAAACCATTGTGCTAGCCACTCATAGGTTCTCAAATAGCTCACTTATACACCAAAACCATTGTGCTAGCCACTCCTAGAGGTACTATGTAACAAGTTAGGTCTGTGGTATCTACTTCCCAGCTTGAGGGGAGTGCCAGGAGTTTTGTCTTTTATTATTTTGCACTCTCTTACTATACACATCAATATGTGTGTGTTAGGGGTTACTCAAACCCTAAGCAATTCTCATTAGCTCTCTCATAACAGGTCTCATGTCCTTCTTTTTTTTCTTTTTTTCTTTTCTCTTTCTCTCTCCTGGTAATAGAGTAATGTTCATTATACATGTGTTATTTACTCAAACCAAAATAAAACTTGATCCCCCGACGTTTTGACCTAATCTCAATCTTATACACCTAATTCTGAGATTAACTTCTATATATAGATATGTACATGAATGCATATTCCTGAGTTCCATACGTGGGAGGGGAAGGGAGGAACCAAAGGCCCTTATCCAGACAATATGGAATCAATCAAGCGGTTGCAAATGTATAAAAGATCCCCCAGAGCAACATGTGTTCAGGTCAAAATTAGTTTCGAACTAGTCCATTTATGGGCAGACGAGGTGGGGTTGAACATACTGTGTCGACATGTATTGAATGGAAGGATGGGACAATAAGGGCCGAAGACTATTGATTTTCCAAGTAGATGTAGTCGATTGATATGGTTGGTGCAGATAACGAGAGGGGAGGCGTGATAGGGTTTGGGGATGGGAGAACTTGTGGTGACATGACGTGAGAGTGGGGGTGGTGGTGGTGATTCATAGGTTGGTGGGGTCGCAGGGTGGATGGAGGAGGGAAGAAAGGGTGGCTGGGTGCTGAGGGGAAACAATATGGCTATGTTTTTCAAGTGGTTAGGGTTTCAAGGTGGAAGATGAAGATGATTTGGGCATCCTTTGTCATAACTTTTGCTGAATTTGTTTTCATGCTCTCTCCAGACTGGCGCATGTTCCACAATTTCCACTTGCTTTGATAGGAAATGTAATGGTAGCACTTTAGTCCAAAGCCATAAGGATTGGCGTATTTTTAAATGTCAGGGAGGCAATGCGCACAGCAGCCCTCCCACTGGGACTAAAGTGGATTTTGCAGATTTTCATTGCCCGGCCTTTTGCTCTGTTCATGTGGGATTTTTTGTTTTTATCTGAACATTTACTATTCCTGGTGGAATGCTAATAATGACGCATCTATGAAGATGTAGAATTGTAGGTGTTTTTGTTGCATTTATAAAATGCAACTATTAATGAATTGTTAAATTTTATTCAAGTAGCTATATGATGTAGCTATTCTAGATGATTTCTGCACTCCTGTGAGGTTAGCAACACATAGAAGGCAATTATAGCCAGCTCTGTGCAGCAATTCAATGATTTATTTGTTCCACGTCGGCTATTTTTCTACCGGGGTATCTAGATTGTATACACACATATCTGTAGGGAGTTCTTTTGAATGGCACTGGCAGTTTTTTTTTGTGCATCAATGTATTTACTCGTTTATGATGCTTTGTTTTTTCCAGCATGATTTGCCTATCAGATATGAGAGTGATGTTAAGCTTGGGGATACACAGTGCAACATTATACTGAGCAGACTAAAGCCATGGATGCGCCTTCGCTCCTCAAAAGGGAAGAAAATGGTGCTTCAAGATGGGAGTTCTGACCCTGGAAGGCTGCATTCTACCGAATCCAATGGCATCATATGGAGTTGTACAGTTTCTGCACCAGAGATGACTGCTATGCTTTATAGCCTGAGTGGTTCGCCCCTATATCTTGTATGTGATTTCTTCAAATTTTTTTTGGTGTGTGTGTGCTGGTTTCTTTGACATCCCAGGTTTATATGCAAAATATTTAACTAGTATGGATAACGGAGTCAATATTTCCGATCCCTCAAGGAATTGTGCTCATTACTTCTCTTGCTAATGGTAGATCAGTTTTTGCAATGCTAAAGTGAAAACTTCAGATTGGGCGATGGCACTCCAGCCTACAATTGTCAAATTGACTGTTTTAAATTACATACCTGTAGATAAAAAAAATGGATGCAGTGACAATCCCGTCATTAGTGCTTCACTGTTTCAGCGTGGAGACACGGCATTTGCTTCACTGTTTCTTGTCTTCATGGTTCAGCAATGAGCCCTTCTTTTTAATGTTGGGGCAAAGTTTCAATTGGAAATTGTTTGGAGGTATTATTGTCCAGTAAAATAATGGTGAGATAAATAAAAATAACTAGGGTTTCACTTTAACCAGGACTAGGAATACAAGGATACAAGTTTACTGACATTTGGGAAAAAAGAGATCATCGGGTTGGAGGTTTGGATACTCCTATAGAAAGAGATTGTTGGATTGAGTACATGCAAAGTTTGAAAGCTAGCACCGGTTGGGGACATGTTGGAGAGATTCCTCTAATATAATATCAGCCAAGACATTGATGGGTAGGGCTGGACACGAGCTGAGGTGAGCAGCAAGGTGTTCCAGCTTGGTTTGGTCGTATACTCAAACCCACCTTGGGATTGTTAGTGAAGCAAAGTCTCACGTTGCCTGGTATGAAAATAATGTGCAGTACATGAGGGTGTTTAGGGCACCTTTACCTCAATAGCTCACTTTTTGGGCTGAGTTCTACCAAAAACCGTTTTAACAGTTACAAGCTATCCAACAATAGACAAACTTGGCTCATGAGCTGTTCAAGGCTTTGGCTTGTTAGCTTGCTAATATGTGCTGGTGCAGCACATCCTCTTGCACGTTTCTTTAAGTGCCAAACAGCTTTGCTAAGTCAAAATGATGTAAGAACATACTGCCAAACTTTTAAACATGTGTTAAATTTGTGGAACAGTGGTTTTTTCAAATGTCTAAAGTTTATTTTGTGTATTAGATTTTGCTGCGGTTAATTTATTTCTCTATTCCATTTGAGGCTTTGTTTTGCAGTGTTACTTCATTCAAATCCTATTTTGGATTCCTCAACAAGGTATCAAGTAGCAATCAATCATCTTACATAATTCAATAAATGGCTTTCACACCTCTTGAATTTGCACAAACATTATTAACTAGGGGTGTGCACGGGTTTTGTCTGTTTGGGTATGGCTTCTACACCCCACCCGAACCCATCATCTCGTTTTGGAAACTAATCACCCGATTTCGACTGAGCTACATCACAGGCCGTCGGATCGAGACTGCCGGTTCAATATCAGTCTTCGGTCGGGTGAATCGGGTGAAGAATGAAGAACAGAAAAGGGAAAAGAGCCACTATTGAATCTGAATGAAGAAAAACAGAAATACAGATACATTCAAAGTGAAGTGAGATTGAGAAGCATTCATTGTTGTTAGAGCTAGTCCCGCATTGGTTAATTATAACCTCCAAAACTAGTGTATGAGTTTGGGTGGCCTAGACTCATTGCCAATTGATTTTGAGTTAGATGCTTTAACATGGTATCAACAAGATTCTCTTGATTGATTGCCCCATTGTTTGTGCCTTAAGATCACCTTGATTCGTTGTTCATCGTGATCCCTACGTCATGGATAATTTGTGAACCTCTCCATGTGTAGGTCAGGGGTCGCACTTGCAGGAGAGTGTAAGTGCTTGTCCACATTGTTTAATAATAATCTCCAAAACTAGTATATGAGCCCGGGCTGTCTCTCAATTCATTTCCAACTGGTTTTGAGTTCGATGCTTTAACAATCGTCGTGCTTGGGCTTATATCTTCGCGTCTGATTCAAGAAGCTTTCCTCGCCGGCGATGGAGATATCTCTGGCAACCTATGACGATTCTGGCACTTCTGGTAGTATGGAACTTTCAGAACAATGACCCTTATCTCTCAAAGGCTGTAAATAGGACACGTTGCTTTAGAGACAATAGTTTCAACTGAAGGGAGAAGGTGTACTATAACCATCAAATGAGAATGTGCCGTGGACAAATGACTGGTACTTAAATTTATGTTGGTCGGATCGGTTCCAGCAGTGTTCTCTTTCCGAACTTGAAGTCTGGCCAAAAAACTGAATTTTTGTCTTCAGCAGACCAGTTGCTGGCCGATTGTATTTGTGGAACCGTAAGAAGCATAGGTACATACACAGGAAACGAATATGACGCGACATGGACGCACAAATATGTTATATTGCCAAAATGTAGGACACAAACACGTTGGGGATACCTTCAATTATACATCCAAACATATTGTTACGAGATATCACTTTAAGATAACGTCCAAAGTCAATAGTCAAGTGGCAATAAGTTACGAAGAATCTAGATTTGACATGGAACTCATGAAATCCCTGGAAAAAAAATAGGGCATGGCTAGGAATCCTGAAGAAATTTTTTTTTTATGAAAAAACTCAATGCAAATTTTAAATAAACTTGAGTATGATTATTGGTGACAATTATTATTTTTCCAACTCTGTGTATCATTCTAATATGACATTCTGCAATTTTTGATAATCATTTGTTAGCGAGTGTCTAAGAAGTGTCCACTACAAGGTTAATTATTTGTCTTGGACAATAAAAAGGTGTCGGACACGGTGTCCGAATAAATATTTTTATTCTCTAGTTATGGACATGGAAAGACGAGTATCTCGCACGTGCCCGAGTACTTCAAGTTCTTTTAAGTGTTCCCTTTTTTGCTGATTGGATCGGATAGGTTTAGCGGGTAAATCGGGTTTTTGCTCACCTCTGGTATTAACTCTCCTGCTTATGTGCTAGCTCAGGCTTACCCAGCTAAAGTTTGCCTCGAATGAGCTCACAAATCAAGCTCAATGTCTCATTCACTTACCAAAAATACATGATACACAAATGTTGACAAGTAAAGGGTTATTAACAAGGCATCAAGGGTTGCCATCCTTGTAAAACAAAGATGCTAAACAGAAAAAGCTCCTACGAAGTCTCAAACCACAAGAATCCTTACTATTCCATCAAATTGGTCTGGGAGCCAAGAGTTGTTCATGGATGGCTTCAATTAGTGAATTGTTCCATGAATTTATAATTAGGATTAGTGGCTTTTTTAGTCCATTAACAATCATGATTGTTCTAGAGATCGTTTAATTTTATTTTACAATTAGCCACATGAGGACTCTAATCATATGGTCTGATTATGATTTACATTGGATGTCTTGATCATATAATCTGATGTGATCCAGTTCGTTGTCAAAATATCTATGTCAAACATATGTATAGTGTATACGTTGGTATAATTATCATGTGAACTATATATCAGCTCTTGTGATTCTCATCCCTCTTTGAGTGTGCTTTTGATGGTTTCCTACACATTCCTGCTGATGAGTTGCCTTCTGTTATCATGGATTGAGTTACATGTATAGTTCAAAAAGATTTCAATAAATCGTAATTTAGACGAAAAATGTGCCACATGGTTAATAGAATTTCGCAGTGGACTTCCCAATTTCAAGTGCATCATCATGGGACCTTTAACCGTAGTACTTCAGTTTTTGTGGTCGTGATGCATGAGACATTATGTCTTCTTAACGTTACCTGTGTAATCATATTTTTGTGTTTCTGTGTAGATTATGTGGCTTTTTGATAACCGAGATCAAACATAAATCCGGTCATTTTATGAAGTAGTGTTTACTCATTGTATGTTTCAGTTTTCGACTCAGAAGTGTCCATGTTCTATGAAGTAGTAATCCACAAGTAATCTCTTCATTCTTTGTGTGCATAAAACATATGCCTCTCACAGCATTTTCTTTTTGATTTCGAAATGCAGGGTTGCTCACAATCAGCACATTTGTTTGCCAATAATATTTCAAGTACTGGCACTTCTGTGCACATGGAACTTGGTGAACTAAATTTACACACAGCTGGTGAATATGAAGATTGCTTAAAAGAAAGCCTTTTTGGAGTGGAAACAAATACAGGTTGCATAATGAATGTCACAACAGTTAGCCTGGATTGGGGCAGAAAAGATATGGAGTCACTTGAAAAAGATGGTCCTAAGAGCAAAGTGGTTCTCTCAGTTGAGGTGACTGGTGTGGGTGTTTACTTGACCTTCAAGCGTATTGAATCACTTCTATCGACGGTAATATCCTTTAAATATTTGTTGAAATTGTTTTCTGCTTCTAGTACAAAACCACCACCGAACCGAGGAGGCCACCCATCTGAATCATCAGGGAAGGGCATTCAACGCTTAATATTTAGATTGGATAAGTGCTCTATAAACTTTAGCGGTGACATGGGGTTGGAGAACACAGTTATTGCGGACCCCAAACGTGTGAATTATGGATCTCAAGGTGGTCGAGTTATAGTTAGTGTCTCAGCTGATGGGGCTCCACGTAGTGCAAACATAATGTCCACCATTTCTGATGAATGCAAGAAGTTGAAGTATTGTATATCTCTTGACGTTTTCCAGTTCAGTACGAGCATGGACAGGGAGAAACAGTCGACACAGATGGAGCTTGAAAGAGCAAGATCTATCTATCAGGAGTACTTGGATGATGATAGGTCAGGTGCAATTTGTGCCTTGTTTGACATGCAGAATGCAAAACTTCTGCGATCTGGTGGTCTTAAAGAGATTACTATTCGCTATTTGTTTAGTGCTACGGATATTGCAATCAGGTGGGAGCCAGATGTTCATATAGCATTGTTTGAGCTTGTGCTACAAGTGAAGTTACTCATACATAATCACAAGTTTCAAGGATTTGATGAAATTCCTATGGAAAACACTTCTAGTGTAAGAGGAAATGAACAGAAGAAAGAAACCTCTGTCGAAACAATACAACATGGAAAGCAAAAGAAGAAAAGGGAATCTATTTTCGTTGTTGACCTTGAGATGCTGAGCATAGCTGCTGAGGTTGGAGATGGGGTTGATGCCATGGTTCAGGTTCAATCAATTTTTACTGAGAATGCATCTATAGGCGTAGTTCTTGAAGGACTTGTGCTCAGTTTCAATGATGCAAGAGTCTTTAAAAGCAGTCGGATACAAATATCTAGAATTCCTAATGTCTCCGCTGGTTCATCTGATGCTGAAATTGGGGCAGCTACTTCATGGGATTGGGTAATTCAAGGACTTGATGTCCATATTTGCATGCCATACAGATTGCAGTTGCGTGCCATTGATGATTCCATCGAGGAGATGTTGAGAGCTCTAAAGCTTATCACTGCTGCTAAAACCAAACTTGTATTTCCAATGAAGAAAGATAGTGCAAAACCTAAGCAGCCTAGTTCAACAAAATTTGGTTGTGTGAAGTTATGCATACATAAACTAACCGTTGACATTGAGGAAGAACCATTACAGGGTTGGCTTGATGAACACTATCAGTTGATGAAGAATGAGGCTTCTGAATTATCTGTCAGATTGAAATTTCTTGATGAACTTATTTCCAGAAGCAGGCAATGTTCTGGAACTGCTGAAGCAAAGGATTCTGCTCACGATGGAGAGATACTTTTTTCTGTAGGTGAGGAGATTGATGTTCGAAATGCTTCAGCTGTTCAGAAGATGGAGGAGGAGATTTATAAGCAATCATTCCAGTCATATTACCAGGCATGTCAGAATCTCGTGCCATCAGATGGATCAGGAGCTTGTAAAAGAGGGTTTCAATCTGGTTTCAAGCCTAGCACTTCAAGAACATCTCTCCTTTCTATCTATGCATTAGAGTTAGATGTTAGCTTGACAAGCATTATTGGTGGTGATGATGGGATGTTAGAGGTTATTCAACAGCTTGATCCTGTCAGTCGAGAATTTAACATACCCTTTTCTCGACTTTACGGGAGTACTGTTCTTTTGCGCATGTGCTCTCTTGTTGTTCAGTTGAGAAATTACACTTTGCCACTTTTTTCTGGATCTTCTGGCAGCTGTGAAGGTCGCGTTGTGCTAGCTCAACAGGTCGGTTCTCGAAGCTACTTCTTTATCCATTTTTCCCCTTCATTTGTCTTTCTTCAGTTCTGCTGTTCCTGTATTCACAATTTTCCATATATGAATGGATGTTGTGGATTGGAGGAAAACAAAATAGTTAAGTGCACTGACATCCCCTGAGGTTTGGCAAGAGCAGGAAGCCTAACACTCAACGTCTAACTCCTAGGAAAGTTTAACTAAACCGGCAGTCCCTGTTTAAGTCGCCACAAAAGTACCTGAAAACTCGGGGTAATGAGGGTGGGCACTTTCATTATAGCCCTTTTATGAGGGAGATTGCGGAAAAATGCAATTCCTCTTGGTGCAATTGGACCTCTCAAGATGGCACACGTGTTGTCCTTGGTAGGGGATCAGATAGGGTTGGAATGATTTCTCAAAGGAGTCATTCCATTTGTGGGTAGCTGGGATAGAGGTGTTTTGGAGCCAGAGGTGTTGTGGGGTGGAGACCTTTGGAGTGGCATTTATGCTTATCGTCAGCGTTAAAGTGGATAGGGATGCTTCAATGGCTGATTATCCTAGAGGTGAAGGAGAAGTTGCTTTTGGGGGTGTTAGCTTGAGGTGGATTGCAAGACTGGGTACTGGAGTCTCGGATTTTGTTGGTCTTCTTTATGGTTATCAGCAGTTTAGTAGGAAGGATGATAAGTTGTGATGGGCTAGCTTCCAGGAAGGCAGATTTGAGGAAAACCATTCTATGGCTTTAGCCTGGTCTCGTGGAGGTAACTTTCTGTGGAAGAGTATTCAGGCAGTTGGAGCTCCTTCCATGTTTGATTTTCTTTTTCTGTTTTTGGTTTTTGTTTTTGTAGGGAATGCTTCCTCGATGACGTCATTTTATGATTGGTGATCTTCAGAGGAGACAATGATGATGTCTTTTTTTTCATATTTTAGTCTTGACTATTGACTACTTGCTTAGTACCTTCGTGATTGAATGGTCCTCAATTTATTGCAGGCAACATGCTTTCAGCCCCAAATTTACCAAAATGTATTCATTGGGAGATGGAGGAAGGTTCGCATGCTTCGTTCAGCTACTGGCACTACTCCACCAATGAAAACATACTTAGATTTGCCTATACATTTTCAGAAAACAGATGTTGCCTTTGGAGTGGGTTTTGAGCCAGCTTTTGCTGATATCAGCTATGCTTTTACTGTAGCTCTTCGCAGGGCTAATCTAAGCATGAGGAACCCTAATAGTTTCGATGTTCAACCACCAAGAAAGGAACGAAGCTTACCATGGTGGGATGATATGAGAAACTACATTCATGGGAATATAACTTTGTTCATGTCTGAGACCAGATGGAATCTTCTTGCCACTACTGATCCTTATGAGAAGTGTGACAAGCTTCAAATCCTTTCTTGCCATATGGAAATCCAGCAGTCAGATGGTCGTGTTTATCTCTCTGTCAAGGATTTTAAGATTTTGTTGAGCACTTTGGAGACTTTTCTAAACAACTGCAACCTAAAACTTCCTATTGGCATGTCTGATGCTCTCCTAGAGGCCCCATCCTTTACTCTTGAAGTGACAATGGAATGGGATTGCGAGTCGGGCAGTCCCATGAATCACTATTTGTTTGCACTCCCACATGAAGGTGTACCTCGTGAAAAAGTTTTTGATCCCTTCAGATCTACTTCTCTCTCCCTGAGGTGGGATTTCTCACTGAGGCCGTCTCTGCCCTCAAGTGAGGATCAATCACTATCCTCCACCATGCGAGATGATGCTATCGGTGCTACTTATGGTAAAATATTCAGGTCAGAATATGTTTCAACTGATTCAGCAACCATGGTAGTTGGTGCTCATGATTTAGTATGGTTAATAAAATTCTGGAACATGAATTTCATACCTCCTCATAAGTTGAGAACCTTTTCACGGTGGCCTCATTTTGGAATTCCAAGAGTCTCCAGATCGGGCAATCTGTCGTTAGAAAGGGTGATGACGGAATTCATGTTCCGGATTGATGTAACTCCGATCTGTATAAGGCATATGCCTTTGGATGATAATGATCCGGCTAAAGGACTTAAATTTAAGATGTCAAAACTCAAATGTGAACTCTACTTTGGTCGGGGTAAGCAAAAATATACCTTTGAATGCATGCGTGATCCTCTTGATCTTGTTTACCTGGGTATTGACCTTAACATGCTTAAAGCAAGTTTAAGTAAAGAAGATTGCATGAGTGTTGCAAAAGCAATCCAAATCAGCAGGAAAAATCCTACGTATGTGCCAATGGGTAAAGCTACCAATGAAAAACGTAGCTATACTAGCGGCTGCACAGAGAAGAATAGTGATGATGGATTTCTGCTATCATCAGATTATTTCCTAATCAGACGGCAAGCCGCAAAAGCCGATCCTGCAAGGTTATCAGCATGGCAGGAAGCAGGAAGAAGAAATCTTGAGATGACATACATCAGGTCTGAGTTTGAAAACGAGAGTAAGAGTAATGACCACACTGGATCAGATCCAAGTGATGATGATTATAATGTGGTAATAGCTGACAATTGTTTACGCATTTTTGTTTACGGCCTCAAGCTTTTGTGGAATTTTGAAAATAGAGATGCTGTGTGTTCCTGGATTGCTGTAATATCCAAGGCATTTGAACCTCCAAAACTTTCTCCTTCTCGGCTGTATGCACAGAGGAAGTTGAATGAGGGCAAACAGGTTGTTAATGGACCTGAAATGCCTCAAGATGATTCAACAAATCCTCCTTCAATTAATCAAGGTGGTAGTTCCCCTACTCCAATGCTTGTAGCGACTTCAGGATCGCCTTCATCTCTAACTCAGGAAGTTGAAAGAGTGAACTCTCCATCTGGTGCAGTTGGTAAGTTCGAAGCATGCTTAAAAACATTCCTCTGGACTTCAATTTTTGATTTTTCTTTGTCTACTTATGTAATTTTATGCTGAGGCATTTCTCTTTATAACGAGTGTTTTTCTTCTGATCTGGTTTACTAAGCTCCTATGCAGTAAATATCAGCATGATGCCATCATTGCAATAGTATAGGCCTATTTGTAGCTATATTTGACTATAAAAGATTTAATTTCTTGAATGCATTGCATTACAAAAGATTTCAGTTAAGGAGGATTCATTTTGCCTTACCACCAGCAAATAACGGAAGCAATCATGATTCTGAGGAGGAGGGTACTCGACATTTCATGGTGAATATAGTAGAACCACAATTCAATCTTCACTCAGAAGATTCCAATGTAAGTTGTATAGAAATCGCAGCACTAGAGCTGACATCTGTGTTAATTTTGGATTGTTTCATGTCTCTTTTCATAGATCTTGTTTTTTGGTCAGATAACTGGGATATGTGTACCTGACATTATTTTTTTGTCCTTCCGTCTCTCCTTAGACACCACTTGCAAAAATGCGTAAACAATTGCCCATAGAAACCCGAGGCTTGGGCTTGCACATGACCTCAATCACATGTGAAATCGGAGTAGGCAAGTGCCGAAGACAAACTAGGCGGAGCAGACGGGATAGCACTGATTGCTTGCATTTTATTGGCCAAAAAAATGATTCAAGACCCAAAAGAGAGTTACACAGATGCACCAAAAGCTCAAAACAGTTCTAAACAGCCTGAAATAGTGCCCAACAGTGCAAGAGTGCCCCAAACAATCCTTTATAGCACAAAACATTCCTAACAGTTCGAAACAGTGTGCTACAGTGAAACAATACCCCAAACAGCCTCGAACCGTGCATAACAGTCCCAGACAGTGCAGAATAGTACCAAAAGAAGAAGAAGAGAGATTATTATTGCTAATCAAAAGAAGTTCAATGTGTCGCGTGAACAGTGCCTTGGATGAACAATTCTTTGTGTGAACAGTAGCATGAACAGGAGGGAGAGAGAGAGAGAGAGAATCTACTTTTAATTCAAACAATGGCGGCGGTGGAAACAAATCATTACCCCCATTGGGGGCTCTAATACCATGATAACTTGCAAAAGGGGGAACAACATAAAGTCTATTGCATAATGAAAATATTACAAAGAAGAATACAAGACTAACTAGGTTAAATAGAAAAACCCTACTTTACTGTATGACTAAACTACCCTTAAAAACAATATATTAATTGACAAGAACCCTAAATCCCTAAAATAGTAATATCTGTTCGCAAAAACACAGGCCATTGTTATATTCCTATTTTGGTCTCATAAATTAGGATGGCATAGGATCTCTAAGAGAACTTTGTATCAAGTAGTTGGAACTTTGATTTAACAATTTGAATGGCTGCATTTGTAGAAGCAGCAATTTTGATTCCACTTCATTTTGCCCTTCCCATTTTGAAGTATATAAATCAACGAAGCTGCTTTACAAATTCAGAAGTTCTTTCCATACAACATTTGTGTACTAGGTACACTTTTTGTTTGTTTGACAACAGGGTAGATTTCTGCTTGCTGCTGATAGTGGTCGTGTTTTAGCCCGTTCATTCCATTCAGTTCTTCACATTGGCTATGAAATAATTGGACAAGCTCTTGGTGCTGGAAATGTACATGTTCCAGAATGTCATCCTGAAATGACATGGAACCGCAAGGAATTTTCGGTGATGTTGGAGCATGTGCAGGCTCATGTCGCTCCAACTGATGTTGACCCTGAGGCTGGACTTCAGTGGCTTCCAAAAATCCGTAGGAGTTCCCCCAACAGAAAGCGCACTGGTGCTTTACTCGAAAGAGTGTTTGTGCCTTGTGATATGTACTTCCGCTACACAAGGCATAACGGTGGTACAACAGACTTAAAGGTAGACACCATACAAAATTTTCTCTAAATTGAATAAACAGTTTCTATAATTTCACTCGTTATTTCTATTTGCTATATTCTCTTATTTTTCTTTATCTTGTCTTTTATGGCAAGTCTTTTCTTTTGAATGCTACTTGGTAATTCTTTTGTAATGGAATTTTGGCAGATGAAGCCCTTGAAAGAGCTGTCTTTCAATTCCCGCAATTTGACTGCGACAATGACATCCCGTCAATATCAGGTTATGCTTGATGTGTTGACTAATCTTCTCTTTGCTCGGCTTCCCAAGTAAGGATAGTCTTTTCTTTTTTTATATGTCGTTTTCTTTTTAATTATTGTCACTGTCTTCTTCCATTTAAATATGCTTGTTCTTGGTTATTGAATTATTGTCATCAACTCTTGTTTTCTTTTGAAATATCTTATAGAAGGGTGGTAAGATGAAGCCATGTTGTGGTAAGACTTCCGGTGTCACTTATTCAAAAGAAGAGGGAAAAAAAGTTCAGGTGTCTATATAGCTGTAGTTTGTACCTTTCCCGGCATAAATTTTTAGGTACTTCCACTGTTTGGCCTACTATGTTTTTCCATCTCTTTATGGGTTTGATGTAGATTTGGGTAAATGCCGTGATTAATTGACATTGCAGATGGATAGTGAACCATAAACATTATTCTGCCTTTTCACAGCCATTATTTCCGTTCATGCTCACAGTTGGGCCTTTTCACATTTTTATAGACATAATTTTATTTCCAAACTTCTGTTATTTCAGAAAAAATTCAAATAAAGCATGCTTGCTTGCTTGCTTGCTTGCTTGGTTGGTTGCAATCGCCAATCGCTCTTTGCCTAGGGATTTTATCATCATGTGAAATTCATTAAGTTTTGTAGACATACTTTGACTGGAATATGTGATTTGGATGTCAGAGAAGGTGTGTTGATTTGTGCAATAATTTCCTTACTTTGAGAAGTAGTTTGATTAAAGCTTGCGATTCAGGCCTCGAAAAACTAGTCTGTCATATCTTGCTGAAGATGATGAAGGCATTGAAGAGGCAGATGAGGTTGTTCCTGAAGGTGTTGAAGAGGTAGAACTTGCGAGAATCAATCTTGAACAAAAAGAGCGGGAGCAGAAGATGATTCTAGATGACATTAGGAAATTGTCTTCATCTTCTGATACGTCTGGAGATGAAAGCTTGGAGAAGGAAGGTGATCTGTGGATGATAACTGGTGGAAGGTCGACATTGGTGAGAGATGAATCTATGAAGTATTTAGTAGTTGGAAGCCCTAATAATATGTAGTCATAATTGTTTTTCTTTAGTTGTCACTGGTTCTATGTGAATACGTAGCCATTATGTTCTACAACTGTCATTCAAGTGTCGTTTTCTGTGACACTTCAAAATTGACATTCTTTGGAAACCTATTTTATTTCCTCTAGCCTTTAATCCCATACTACAAGAAAAGACAATTTATATACTCATACACATTACACACTTGGATGAAGCTTTGGCAGATTTTTATGTACTTCATGCAGTTTAACTTTGTACTTTGTGGATTATTTTTCCATTGTTGTAATTGACTGAATTTTTTTTTTATGGGTTTAGATTGCTTCATGATAGATTTGATCGATCATTTTCTAAACCAAACATGGTTGTGTTTTTTCTATAGACTCTACCTTCAATGTTTCATTCTTTCATGCATTTCCAGTTCTTAATGGTTTGTCTTTCAAGTTAAAGTTCCTCATACAGTCTCCTCTGATCCTCTTTTTCAAGGTGGCCCCAATTTCCGTAATTCAACTCTAGTGAGATGTGATTTAATCCCATGGTGGGGCTGCCAACCCGTTTGAACTTTTCCTGACTCCACCTTTTACGCTTTAACACTTACATCTTTGGAATGTGGTTAGCATTTTTGAACCCATTAGTTTTCCCTTTTGGATGTGCAGGAAGCTTGGTTTGAGGTGATTTAGGTTCTTCTGTATAATAATTCTCTTAACTTTGTTTCTCATGTGTATTCAACTTAGATCGTTAAATATTTTTGAGGTTCATTATCTAGGCTGATGGGTCATTTTGTTACAAAACCATCATATAAGGCCGGTACTCTTTTTGTTTCAAACATGCAATTGGCAGAAGTTCGCCTCATAATTTTGGAGTTCCTTTAATGGATTTTAGTTGTTCTACTTGAATCTAAATATGACATCAGAACTAAATTTGGATTTTTGATGCACACGCATGAGGTCTTCTGTTAATGCATTTTTTTTTTGCCTTATCATTTCTTCACCTTGCTCTCTTTAACTAAATGTTGATGAATCTGTTGCATCTTCAAGTTTATTATGACATGAGGTCCATATAAAGAGATGTAGACATCTCCTGCATATGTCTTTTCAGTCTTGCCAAACTTGTTTTATTGATAAGATAACAAAGAAGAAGGGTTGTATCAATAATGTACTGGTTTGTCTTTGACTCTCAACTCTACAAATTTCATATCTACAGGTGTACATGCTAAAGAAAGAGCTTGGGAGTGCAAAAAATTTGAGAAAAACTGCCACTGCTTCACTAAGAATGGCTCTGCACAATGCTGCACAGCTAATACTTATGGAAAAAGAGAAAAACAAAAGTCCATCCTGTGCCATGCGTATTTCTGTGCAAGTTAACAAAGTGATTTGGAGCATGCTTGCGGATGGGAAATGTTTTGTTGAAGCTGAGATAAATGATATGGTAAGTGTTAAGAGTGTCATATTTGGTTATTTTCTATCTTGGACTCAGCCAGGGTATTCTGGTAATGATCTTCTTGTCTGTTAGACTATCTCATTAAGCTCTGTAATCGGTACCATTCTTCTTCTGTTCTCTCCTCCTTTTCTCTTTGCTTCTTCCTTTTCAAAAACCCTGATCTTGTTAGAGCTTGTCACATATTGGTTAATTATGACCTCCAAAACAAGTATATGAGCCTAGGCGGCCTGCCTCTCCACTCATTGCCAATTGGTTTTGAGTTGGATGCTTTAACATGGTATAACAGCTAGGCATTAGGAAGCTTTTGGACAGGACTAGTATGCCTGCGGCCTTTCCACTCATTGCCAATTGGTTTTGAGTTGGATACTTTAACATGGTATCACAGGTAGGCATTAGGAAGCTTTTGGACAAGACTCTCTTGATTGATTGCCCCGTTGTTTGTGCCATAAGTGCACCTTGTTTCGTTGTGATCCCAAAGTATGGATCCTTTGTTTATCTCTCCATGTGCGAGGGAGTATTAAAGGTTGTCCCACACTGATTAATTATAACCTCCCAAACTTGTAAATGAGCCTCAGCGGTCTCTCCACTTATTGCCAATTGGTTTTGAGTTGGATGAGTTAACAAATCTAGATACTTACACTTTGTCTTGAGAGTCGAGATTATTTTAAACTTAGAATTGCAAGCCCCTTACGCTTGAAATGAAGGCAAACATAGAGTTTGGTTATTCAGGCACCATAAAAGTATTTTTTACATCCGAATGTTAGATGCTGTTTGTATAATCTCTATGTGACTACGTCACTGTGGGTTTTACCACTAATGATGACTCTATGTGTAGGTAGAAATGAAATAAACTAGCACAATGCATTCGGTTTGGGTACCCTTCTCATAAACTAAAATATTACTCCAGTTTTTAATGATGTTGAAGATTCCTGCTTAATTTGCTTGAACAAAGCTGGTGTCCCTAACAGCAACTATTACCTCCTACATACATCTGTGTGCCTTCTATTTGATTGGCATTCTTTGTCCCTAACAGCAACTGTTAAGTAGTATATTTGCTTTTAGTTTTTACTTAGTGATGTTATGGAATACAGTAAAACTTCATGTGATTTCGAGAATTCAGTTTTTTTCTCCTTAACTGCCTTTTATGGATATTGAACTTGTTGGATGGCTATTGTAACCCTTAGTGATGATTTTGATAGATAAGGTATGCATCCTTATTCCAGAAGTTTTTGGTTTCATTGAAGAACAACTGATAAATTCCCTGTTCCTATACAGAAATATGAGTTTGACAGGGACTTCAAAGATATTGCTGTAGCTCGATTCACAATCAAGTATTTTGTCGTGAGAAATTGCTTGCCCAATGCCAAGTTTGATATGCTTCTATCACCATGGAATCCTCCTCCTGAATGGGGAAAGTATGCACTTTTCTCTACTTTCTTGTTGCACTGAGAAATGGCTGTACTTAATTTCCTTCTAGTTGTAAGGCACTCCTATTGCTTAAGACTTTTATTCTCTTTTATAGTTCTTCATTTCTGGCGGTATAGAACGGAACCACATGTCTTTCATGGGCTCTAATTATAGGATTTTTTGTTTTGGAATATAATATATATATATATATTTTTCCCCTTGTGAATACACGTATTTTGGCCATTAGTTATTGGACCCTTAAATGCCTTGCTTTTTTCTTTTGCTTCAAATAGTCTGAATGCTTAGTTGAATGCCATCAATCTTGGTTCTAATAAACATGGTTCTAGAACCTACATCAAGCTATAATCAGTAACTTGAATTCAAGTCTCACTGATTTTCAAAGTGGAACTACGAGCATTGTTTTATATGGCATTCCAGTCTAAATATTTTTCCACTGTCCTCCTTCAGTTCCATTAGTCCAGTGCCTAGATAAGAGAGAACTTCAAGGGTTTATGAGGTTTTGTCCTTTCTTTTTATGTCATGAAATTTATCTTGCAGAAAAGTAATGCTCCAGGTAGATGCAAGGCAAGGAGCTCCAAAGGTTGGAAACACTCCTTTTGAAAACTTCCAGGTAGTCAGTTTTGCGACCGAACTGATTACTTCACTATCAGAGGGCCAATGATTAAGGGTACCTTCTTATTGACTATCAGCGTATATGTCAAGAATCAAATTAAACATCATAACGATCAAGTTGCTTTTTTTTTATCCAATCTGAAAATTTACCGTGAAAGTATGATTGTCATAAGTTACCCAGCCTCAAATTAATTATCAGCTAGTTAGGGTCAACTCGCTAATCCTTTGGCATTGTAGTGTTGAATTAATCTCTTTTACTATGTGAAAAAAATCATAGTACTTCTCTTTCATTATAGGCCCTCATGGTTTTGTAATTATGTATTATCTTCCTCGTAGTGCATTATGTTCATTTCCAAAATTAGTTATTCGGATTTGTAGTCTGATTTAGCCTCGTTAGAAGAAGTGGAGAACGGTTTATTCATTGCACCCTTGGTTCCCGAACACAGAATCTCAACATGGTTTCTTGGTTCCTAAAACAAGCGGCGACTCCAAACAAATTAGTGCGCCGCAACGGGCACTTCTGATACAGACGCGTGGCAATGGGTGTCAAGTGTTTCGCTGATTGGCCATTCTGTGTGCGAATCCGTACCGCAACGGGCGGGTATCCACAATATGCGAATAAAATGAGTGTAGTTGAATGAGAATGTTGAGATGAATATGTGTGTAGTGGTAAGACTTTGCGAGATAGAGTTGAAACAATTTTTTTTTTTGAATGGCGATAGAATTGAAACAAATACCTTCACCCATTGGTAGGGGTAACACCGAAGGTAGAAGAAAATAGATTAAGGTGGTTTGGACATGTCTATTGTAGATTGGTAGATGCAGTAGTTAGGAGGAGCAATATGATTATGGTAGATGTTAGCACTGAGCACTAAGAGGGGTAGACCAAAATTGACTTAAGAGGTGGTAGTTCGACAGAAACTAAGGTGTTTGGATATCACGGAACAATGATGCTCTTGATAGAGCTCATTGTAGAAAATGGATGGTTATAGCCGACCCCAAAGTAATTGGGACTTAAAGGTTCAGTTTGGTTTATCAATGTGTTATTTTATTTTTTTGTACGTGGAAATAAGTACACTTCTTAAGTGAAGAAACCAGATGCAGCTCAATGCTTCATCGTTGTTGAGTACTTCAATGCATTATACGTCATTGTGGGTCTGGAAGCCAACTTCTAACAGTATTCATCATACACAGTTTAAGTTTGATGATGTTTCATATCAAAGTGAAAACTAAAAGTAAAATAAATGGGATATCTGTCCCTATCTGTTGATTACAAAGCTGAAGATATAAAATCTTTTCATGGAATCCACAATATAACAGTCTGTTTCTGGGGTGATCAATATATGTCCTGCTATTTGTACTGTTACCCCAAAAAGAGTTTATTTAACATAGCACTCCCCACTTTTCGTACTCAAACTCTGGGTCCTACACTTTCAAGTTTGATTCAACTTATGGATGTGCATTAACTCTGCATACGATTATGCTTGGACTGTCCATGCTTGCAGGTAGATATCTACCCCTTAAAGATACACTTGACCGAGACACTGTACCATATGATATGGGGGTATCTCTTCCCAGAAGAACAAGAAGACTACCAAAGGCGGCAGGTTAGTCCTTTCATGTTTCGTAATTTTTTGGTTTGTGGCTTTCTATTTGGGAACTAATACAATTGTCAAATTATATGGTAATATCAGGAAGTTTGGAAGGTTTCCACCGCTTCAGGACCAAAAAGTGTAAAGAAAGTTTCATCTCTGGCTGAAGCTTTTGCATCAAGCAGTCCCCCAACAAAAGAACCAGAGGTTTCCTCCAAACCAAACCCATTTTTGGTACCCTTTATTTCTGGGATTAGGAAATCTTCTCTTCACGCAGATTCCTCGCAAGTAAGTTTTTTGGAGCCTATTCCATATTCAATAATTGTTTCTGGATGGCTTTGATGGTCTTTTACGTGTAAGGAAATTAGAAATGTTGAGTACGAGGCAATTTAAGAATTAATGCCTTTTGGCCTGTTTGTCAGAATGATCTTCAGGATTTTGGGTGGTTTCATGTTGAATGCATACTCTTAGGCCCCGTTTGTTTGTTTGTCTGGATTAAAGCACCAGATTGGACTATAAATTGAAGATTTATCAGATATGAAATCCCATAATTTTGGTATTATATAAGATATGGGGAACATTGTGTTATTGAGCCCCTCCCTATTAGTCCAATGGGATTACGTATCTTGTGAGACCCTTCTCTATTAGTCCAGTCAAACATGCCGGGCCTTACAGAAATAACTTATTTATCATTTGAACAGTAACCACTTACATAACCCTTTAATATCATGCAGACATCGAAGTTGCAGAACAGAAAAGATAACATAGGTGGTGGTTCAACTCCTGAGCTAAGACGAACCTCTTCGTTTGACAGAACATGGGAAGAAAATGTGGCCGAATCTGTGGCAAATGAACTTGTATTACAGGTTCATTCATCTGGCATTTCTCCATCTAAAAGTGGGTCCCTTTCTCTTGAACAGCCGGACGAACACACTGAAAATAAGTCAAAAGAGATGAAACCTATTAGACCTGGTCGTTCTTCTCTTAAAGCAAAGAAGGTAGGAAAGAGGACAGATGATAAACTATCCAAGCCTCGTAAAATGAGGACGTTTCACAATGTCAAGATAAGCCAGGTTACTTCAGTCATCCGCTCGGAAATTTTAGAAAGAGGCTCACCTCCAATTTCTTACTGCCCAATCCACTTCAATTTTGGGCCTTAGCTGACAATAGTGATCAGAACTGTTCATCTCGTAGACCATGCAGAGCAGATCATTCATGCAAAAAGGTCAGCTTGATCGAACATCTATAGCTACATGAACACATTGCAATTTTGTAAGAAGTGTTTAAGTTTCACCTCCTATTTGTCCTTCAATGTTTTCTTGCACAAATGTGAACAACGTTTTTATATGGGCTATGTGTGATCTTCTCTGCGGGGTCTATGCATTGAACTATTCCGATCACCATTGTAGGCCCATCCCAAAAATGGACCAGACTAGACAGTAGGACACTAGAGGTGAGCGCTTCTGAAAGTAATATGTTGGTTTATATGGTGTGGTGGTGCATTTTTAATTATTTATCTATGCACAATGGAGTAGGTTGAACTACTTGTCAGTTATGAAGGGCCTCCATTGTCTATCACCGAGCTGAGGTTACTGATGGATGCTTTTCACCTTGTTGACTTCACTGGAACTTGGGGGCGACTGTTTTCACGAGTTAAGAAGCATGTGATTTGGGGTGTCTTGAAGTCGGTCACGGGGATGCAGGTAAGTTATGTGCACATATATCTATCCTTCATTCATTTTTTATGCATATAATATTATCTACCATGACCACTCCTGCGAGTTCCTGACACCCTTGTTCTATTTTATCTGCTCAGTTCCAACATCATTCCCAAACCAAACCATATTACATCTTGTGTCCCAATCAATTAGAGTCGGCTACAAGAATCCTTGTTCGCCATTCTGAACTATCAAGGCCATTTAATCGATTAGATTTACTAAATTCGTTTCTCTTTTTACACCCGCATCCTGTATTAATCTTATCGCTTTTCTTGACTGTTGTAACCTTTGGTATGCTGTATGCAGCTAGCCACAAGTAATTGTGTTTCTCTGCTAATATTCCGAAAGCTCTATATACTCCCCAAGATTCACAGTGACCACCATAACAATGGTTACCACACCCTTTGTAGCCCTCTGCCGGGTCTTCATTAATTTTTTGGGCTCGTGAATTCAAAGTATGATGTCTAGCAGCCAAGGGAAATACATTTGCTCCCCATGGTTTGCATTGTCTTGATCCGATTTCTTGGTGAGAGAGTCTGCTCTACACTCACCTATCAACTTACATGCAGGGTAAGAAGTTTAAATATAAAGGACATGCTCAGGAGGAGTCCAGCAGAGCTGCTGCATCAGACATCGATCTTAATCACGCTGACAGCGATCAAGGTTCAGTTGAGAAACCTGGTCAATACCAAATATCTTGGGCTAGGCGTTCCAGTGATGGAGCAGGTGATGGATTTGTCACATCCGTTAAGGGCCTTTTCAATTCTCAGCGCCGCAAGGCCAAGGCACTTGTGTTACGGACAATGAGGTCCCAAACAGAGAATAGGTCAAATGGGGAATGGAGTGAAAATGATGCAGAATTCTCTCCCTTTGCGAGGCAACTAACTATAACTAATGCAAAGAAGCTTATTAGAAGGCACACGAAAAAGTTTGGCTCAAAGGGACAGAAAGGTTAGTGACACTCACTCCTATTTTACAAACCATGTGACCTTTTTTTTTTTCTTTTCCATTTCACTCTCTTCTTCTGTCTGTCCTTGTGAGATTCTTAACAAGGACTGAAAACCTCAAAAAGACAGAAAATGTAAAATGACACATTTTCAAGGTTGCAATTAGACAATTATGGACCCAATTCAAATCCTTTGCCTAGAATGTAGCAAAGGAGATCTAGCTGCATTTTCATGGCTCTCATCCGTACTGTTTTTTATTGTCATTTCTAAAAACCTCCAAGGTGCTTTTGTAGTTTCAACCCAGTTGCCCTTTTTCTCTTAAATTGAGCTCCAGAAGATTTGAACTTGAGGTTTACGAGATCAGTAATTGCTTGATCATTCATATTGCATCAGGTGTATCTTCCCAGCATAAAGAATTGCTTCCATCATCCTCAAGGCAGACCACACTACCTGAAAGTGATTCTTCGTCTAGTGGATCGCCACCTTATGAGGATTTTCATGAGTAGAAGAGTTGCCTGAAGCCATAATTCTTCATAGGTTAAAGAAGTGTGCAGGTGAAAGTCCCTTATCAGCCAGGGTTGGAGAGCATAGAAACCGGTGGTGGTTGATTAGTAATGCTTGGAGAATTCAAGACATTTCCAAATTAAGTCAGTTTTCTAATGATCGGGTAACGTTGCGTTGTTGGCCCGAGCTAAAGGAGTTCTTAGGTATGGTGCAGACCCTATGAAACAAAAGCAGGCCAAACAAGTGATGGCATCATGAAGACGAGAATTGGGAATCAAAGATTGATTTCTCCCCTCCAAACATTAAGGTTTTTTTTTTTTTTTTGTCAAATGTTGGGAAAAATCAAGGTTTTTATTGATTTTCTCCTTCGAATAAAATATATGGGCTCTTCAAGAGTTCCATGGAAAATTTTGTATGAACAATCGTCCATGTTCAAGATCGACAAAGGATTAAATGAAGGGTTATTTCCAAGGACACCCCTTCAACTATCACCTTTTGTCAACATGATCCCCTCACGTTTAAAACTCATCAACCTCACCTCATCATCTATCAAAGCTCATCAACTACACCCCTTTCATCCAATTCTGTTAAGAAGTGTTAACTTTTTAGCCTAAGTTGGATGGAAAAACAAATTTTGAGCCTAAAATGCCCTTGCTTTGGGCGGGAAATATATCCTCGGACCTCGGGCTATTTATAATCACTCTTTATACTCACTTAAACGTATAGCGCTCTCTCTCTCTCTCTCTCTCTCTCTCTCTCTCTTATCCATCTCTATTGCCCTCTCCCTCTCTCTACTGTTCTTTTCCAACTCCATCTCCTCATTTCCCCACCAAAAAAATGAAAACCCACCAAACCCCTCCAAACCAACCACCCCTAGTTCTCTCTCCCAACCCTATCTTATTCTTCTTTCCAACTCCACCCAAACTCCGAATTTGAATTTCAAAAACCCAGATTTTCAAACAAAACCCGGATTGTGAAAAAAAAACCCAAAATTGAAGCGATTGATTTAGGGTTTTAAACGAGTTCAAGTTGTAGGGTTTGGAGCAATTGATTTAGGGTTTCAAACGTGATGGGTTTGATGTCCTTAATTGGGTTCTAGGATTTTGATTTTATGGGTTTCATCCATGTTAGGCGAAGATAGAGACAAAAGAGAGAGGAGGAAGAGGGGAGGGAGGCGTGGTTTTTTTTTTTTTTGAAGTCCTAAACCCTATTTCTTTCACAGACCAAAGAAAATGGTAACTTAGTCTTTTCGTGTGTTTCCGTCCAATTTTTTAACGGAAATAAGGGGAGGGGGTGTAGTTAATGCATTTTGATAGATGAGGGGGTGAGGTTGATGAGTTTTAAACATGAAGGGGTTGTGTTGATAAAACGTGATAGTTGAAGGGGGGAATTTTGCGTTCAGTGGCCCTTGGGGCAATTTATTCCCAATGGATGGAGTACTTTTTCGAAATTGCCTAGTCATGTGAAGGAAAACAATAATTCTCAAGACATGGTGTTGGCGGATAAAAAAAAAAAAGAAGACATGGTGTTGAAGACAAAAATACCCATCTCTCCTAAAATTGTTGCACTTTCATACCCCTCTCTCATCTCTCTGTCTCTCCTCACCAAAATCTCCCCACAGAGCTCTCTCTCTCTCTCTCTCTCTCTCTCTCCACCACGCCCATTTCTCTTTCTCGTCGTTCTAGCTAAATATTTTTTTGTTCCCTTTACCCATTTGTGCACCTTATCAATTCTCGCCAAGTTCTTGAGTCTGAACTTTCTCGAGAAAATGAAGGAAAACTTGGGAAACCCTTTGCGCCTGACATTTTTGAATTACATCTCACTTATTTGTAAGTCAGTTGAGAAATCAATTGATTTTTATACGAATGTTCTTGGGTTCGTCCCAATTAGAAGGCCTGACTTGTTCGATTTTGATGGAGCGTGGTACGTTATTAGATAAAAATACAGAAATTGGGGAAAATTGGGTTATTAGATAAAAATACATAACACAATAAAAAAAGAAGAAGATAAAATACAGAATTTGGGGCAAACAAGGGAAGGCCTTTCTTCCAAATTCAAAACCTTCCTTCATAATAATTTGTTTGGTTTCGTTTTTGAATTTTTTTTTAGAGTAGTAGGGGTAATAAGTAGAGAGAGATAGAGAGAGAAATGATTGGAAGTAGAGGGAATTTATTAAAAAATACTTTTCAAAAACTAAAACAAACAAAGCATTTCAAAACTTCACACCAAGAGAATACAACCAGATTGTGAGCTTTATGAATTCTAATGGTTTTGTGTCGTTTGCAATGAGATTGAAAACGATTTAGAATCACCCTATTGTCTGAGGTATAAAAGAACAAGCCCTTAATTATAAAGGACTACGTGGGGTATTAGTAAATACCAATATTTCTGTTAACGTGGCTAAGTCATATTTTCTGAGAGAACCTTGTCCATTATGAGGTATAAAGAACAAGTTATTAATTATAAAAGACTACGTGGACTATTAGTGAAGACCAATCTTTCTTTTAACCTGGACCAATTTATTTTTTTGAGAGAACCTTATCCTCATTGTTTGGGGTATAAAAGAACAAATCATTAATTATAAATGACTACGTTAAGTATTAGTAAATACTAATATTTATGTTAACATGAACCAAGTCATATTTTTTTAGAGAACCTTGTCTCTATTGTCTGAGTTATAAGAGAACAAGTCATTAATTATAAATGACTACATCGGGTATTAGTAAAGACCAATTTTTCTAGTTTGATTATAAATGGAGAATAAATTCTTTACACCGTCGGTGTAAACATTTGTTTCCTTCAAATCAATTATATTGCGCCACGTCACCATGTTTTATTGATTGGGACAACTATTTTGCAACGTGACGCAATGTAATTGATTTGGACGAAACAAATGTTTACACCGGCGATGTAAAGAATTTATTCTCTTATAAATGACTACATTGAGTATAAAAGATATAGAGTTGTTCAAATCAATAATAAGAACACAAATTCAAAGAGATTTTATTGAAATTACAAGACCCACATTCAGTTAGCATAAATCAAACCCACAGTTGATACACACAATTTCCGAAAATCAATTTTTATTTCCATTTTCTTCTCTTTCTTGTGAACCAAAAATCAATGGCGATGTCAGTTGCTACTGAGTCGACTCAAAAATTAAAATCATTCCAACTCACTCCAACCCAGCTCTCTCTCTCTCCAATATTACAACTCAAATGATAAAATTGTTGATTCTCTTGCAGAATCGTAAAATCACAAAAGCCCATTGAAAATCAAGAACCTGTGTTGGATTGACTTCATTTTTCTCCTATACTGAATCAGAGCAAACCCACATCACAAATACTTGAGTTTGTTCAATAAATTGGTCCACGGCCCCCGCATCATCGCCGTCGACGGCTCCAACAACCAGAAAAGGAGGATGAAGAGCAATATAAATCGGAGAGAGAGAGAGAGAGAGAGAGAGAGAGTGTGTTGCAGACGACTAAGATTGCTACCGATTCTGTGGAGTTGCAGACGACGAGGAGGAACTGATTTTTAGGGTTTCAAATGTGCATGGGTATATTAGTCTTTTTACATTGCCATTTCCATGTATGGGAAATTTCTTTTATTCTGTTTCATATCTGAGCAATTCCAAGAAATTTCATATCTGAGTAATTCCAAGAAAACCTGTTCATGGGTTGAGAAATTTTTGCCCCTTGTTTCGCTGTCTTATAATTCCCCCATAGTTGAACGGGTGTCCTTGAAAATAACTCAAGTATTTAAGCTAACCAAACCCCTTTAAACCCATTAAAAGCATGTACATCAATAAATAGGTAAAATTGCTATAAAAAATCTTCAAACAATAATAGTTTTACCTATGCACTTTACATTACAAGATGCAACAATCCTAGGTTTTTTACCTATCCCTTGATTATAGGAGTAATATTATTAGGTTATTGGTAGGAGATGTACATGAAGTAAGAGGAACCAATGAGAGAAGAGAGAGAAAAGCCGATTGTCTAGCTAGACTTGGATCGCAACAGGATCAAGATTTAATAGTCTCTAGCTCCATTCCTTTTGCAGCTAGGGAATTTGCCCTGGCCGATGCCATGGGTGTTGGTCATCTTAGGATC
>JAOTQK010049079.1:0-14787 GCA_025642025.1 Rhododendron ferrugineum | reverse complement strand
GCCATTGTGATGCCATGGTCAATGGCTACTGTGAAGCAGGCAATACAAGAGAGGCTTATGAACTCTTCGTTAAGCTGCCCAAGCAAGGTTTTTCATTGAGTAGGAGTTCGTGCTTAAAACTTCTAACTAACCTTTGTATAGAAGGTGAGAATGATAAGGCTCTTGCGCTATTTGAGGCAGTTCTGGCTTCAGATGATACCCCTTGTAAAATAATGTACAGCAAACTCATAGCTGCTTTTTGTAGCTCTGGAGATATGAGAAAGGCCCAGTGGGTGTTTGATACAATGGTTCGGACTGGGATAACTCCTGATGTTATTAACTACACCATGATGATAAATGGTTATTGTAGGGTTAATTGCTTGCGAGTAGCTTGTGAAGTTCTCAAGGATATGAAGGCGAGGGGTATTGAACCAGATGTTATCACTTACACAGTTTTAATTGATGGGCATTGTAAAGAAAAAATGAAGGACCGCTGCCTTCCAAACGCAGAAGGGAGCAAAGGAGAACAGAATGAGGTTGCCACTTTGTGGAGTGAAATGAAAAAGATTGAACAAAAACCTGATGTTATTTCGTATACGGTTTTGATTGATTGTCATTGTAAATCAGACAACCTTGAGGATGCTGCTGTCCTTTTTGATGAAATGATTGATAGAGGTCTAGAACCGGACAATATGACGTACACAGCTCTCCTACGTGGCTATTGTCGTCGGGGATACGCGGATAGGGCTGTAACCCTTCTTAATGACATGATATCTAGAGGGATTCAGCCGGATTCCCATACCATGTCAGTGTTGCACCATGGAATATTACAGGCCAAGAAGGTGCAGTTTTGTCACTGAGGACTGAGAAAAACTTTGGCTAGACAAATCAGTCCCATGGCAGTGTTGTAACATTGCATGTTAAAGGCCAAGAAAGTGCAGCTTTGGCATGAAGGACCGGTGGAGGATGAGGATGGCGGTCACTATTGAATTGTGATTCCAAAATTGGGTTGAAGAGGTTGTCTTTTTATCTCCACAGTAGATCCTTTCGTGGCAACATTGGGTCCTACCGAACTGTAATGATGTCATTCACCATATGCAAAGAAAGGTAATTGTTTGGGTTTTCTAGTTATATTGTTCGACAACTCAGTGGGCAGTATGTTTACTCATTCATGTCTCCATCAGGTACATGACAAGAAAACTATTGGACCAAGACTTTTTTATGGATTGCTCCTGCATTTTGTGTGCTGCTATTTCTGAGGTAATCACTGTTCACATTCTTTTTGAGGCACTGAATTGTTCTTCTGGTCATTGACTTCTTCTTGATCACATAAAATGATAAGTACCTGAATCCTTTGAAACAATACCCATACCGTTTGAATTAGAATCACTTTTGTCAACCTTATTGGTTTCTCTGTCAACTTTGTGTGCTTGGTGGGATGAGTTATCTTCTTTTTCTTTTTCAATTTTTTCTCTTTGGGGGGCAGGGGTGGTGTTGTGGGGCGTAGGTTAGCTGAATTAGTGAATTACTCCAGAATCTACTTGATTTGTGAGGTTGATTGTGTATGTAGTGAGAGAGAGAGAGTGAAGGAATCAAGAGAGAGAAGAAGAAGATAAAAAGAAAACCCAAGGAAATGGGAAAAATGGGGGAGTCGATCTCCCTGGGAAAAAAATCTATTTTTTTGGAAAAATTACACTATAGGTCCCTCTAGCTTCATAGTAATATCAATAAAGTCCCCAAGGTTTGTGAATTTCTAGTTTGACCCCCAAAACTCAATTTTTGCATCGAATGTAAACCTAGTCACAGTAAAAGGTCTCAGACACTTGGGTCTCACATCACTCAGACACAACATGCACATATGTGCGGGTGGAAGATATGTAACATGAAAACAAAATACTCCCTCAGTCCCAAAATGTTTGACCGATTTGGGATTGCGTGCCATTTTAGATTGCTCATATGTGATTTTGAAAACTTTGTCTAATAGAACTAATTATAAAAATAATATTTATATTGCATATTTTTTAACATTCACATTAAAAGATATAGACAATTGAAAATGACACGCTATCCCGAAAAGGTTTAACATTTTGGACACACGTTCTCATGAACGGAATGCCAAGTGTTAGAAACTCATCTCTTTCCATCAACCCACACTCCATTACCACTAGGATCAAATAGGACTTCAATTCCGGTTATAACGTTAGGTAAAGGAAAATGTTGAAGCCATCACCGCCTTTTTGGATGATATTGGAAATTTTTGGGTTCCTCCAGAATGTTTTGGATTCCAGATTACGATGGCAACCTCGGGACTCTGCCAGACCGGATACATCCATATCCTATCAGAAACTTCCAATCCTTGAAACTTCTAGATTTCTCCCCCATCTTTCCCTCACCATCCACATATATCTACAACTTTCTTGTACTATATCTAGGAATCTTTGTCTATAATTGTCCTGGTCTAGAATTTTTTAATTATGTTTATAAATAGGAGGGTGGGTCTCATTTATAAGTGTGTGCAAAGAGTGAGTGCATGACTCATCCTTAGAAACCAGAAGTGAATCCACCTCCCATAGTAGGAAGCCCATTTACTTCAATTACTCCACCATCATTGCAAGACCACACCCAGCAGTAACCTGCCAAATATCTCTGACCTGTCGTGCTCTGAACATTTGTATCTCACCTTGATACTACTAGCTAGCAAATTCAGCGCCTTCCATAGCGCTTTAACATCATCATGGCATATTATTATTGTAGTGCTTCTACCATATTTAAATTTCCGCATCTTCTCCTTAAGTTGCTGCTCCAAGAACTCAAAGTCGCCTCTAAAGTGCTGGCAAGCCCGCCTCCAGGTCAGTCATCTGTGCCTTGCAATCTCGAATTGCAGCCTTCAGGCCAGGCACCCTATCCTCCCCCATTCCCTTCTAGCCTCCCTTCTAGCATCGCGATGTAGCTCTATGATCTATCTCCTTGGTGATAAGGTAAAGCCTTGCCATCACATGCTTTTCCTTCCTGATTGCATCATCATGGTTGATAGATAAAAACCGCATCGTCGCCCATGTTAACCGCTCTTTGATTAAGACAAAGTTAGCGATTGTACACGACTGGTCACATCACTCCCAGATAGAGAAGAAAGCTTATAACCCCTTCACGTGCGACGATGCCAGCGACTGTGCATGACTGGTCACATCACTCACACATGCCAGTCACTGTCGTGATTATTTTGGAGACGACTGCTCTAGAAGTACCTTAACTACTATAGAATAAAATTTACAAGTCTATCCTAAACATTCATTTGTACCACACTTTAGAGTATGTAAGTTACCACGTCCTTGTCCCTTTCCTTGTACCCGAGCTATCCAGATAACATAGCGTTGGACTTGCCTAAGGATATGCTTTACTAGAAGCCTAAGGAGTGCATATGTCTGGGAAATTATATGCACCAACATGTTTTAGATTCGCAGTGACACATATCCTAGATGTCTTGTATTTTCTTGATTGTTTCTGTCAATAGATTATGGTTTTGACATTCATTTTTATGACTGAATGAAATGTGCAAGACACATTTGGGGCCTTGGCCCTTGCTTAAAGTGAATAGAGTAAGGATGTGAAAATCAAAAGTTTGGATACAGAAGCAATGTGCAACTTAATTTGTGCCTTGGCCTTTTTCAATAGAATTTCTTGTTTTTTTTTTTTCTCTTGTATACTGTTGCTTTCAGCTTTGTGCTGTTCAAGTCATTCTTTGCCCACTTTGATATGAACACTTCATCTTTTTTAGTGATTGATGGGCTTTATTGGGGTTTTGCTGATTGTTTGATAGTTTGAAATCTAGTTCTGGATGGTTGATGTCACATATATTAGATTTTTTCTCAGGCTTTTTATTACACGTTTCATCTTGCCACGCACCACAAATAAAGTAGAAACAAGATGATATTCCTGGGGATATTCAGCATGTTGATTCAGTAAATGGAATTTCTTATAGTCCAAATGCAGATGATGTCTCGCAATCTTAATCTATGCACAGAGTGGACATTACAGCTGCCGCCTCTTCAGCTGATTCTACTGAAACTGATGGTTCCATGTGTGCAAAATCTCCTGATTCCATTGATGAGTCAAGGAATGGTGGGAGTGATGCTTCAAGCAGTGGATCCCCATTGTTCCAGCTGAGGAAGGATGCTACAGTATTTGTTTCACAGACCTTGCAGTTTGTTCATTGAGCATCCATCAATTTTTGAGAAATTATGAAGATCTGAATGTCTTCATCTTGGATGGGGAAACTTTTTGTGGTTCTGAAGCAGTTGAGTTCAGGCAGAAAGTGAAGGCCGTTTGTGGAAACTATTTTGCTGCTTTTCATCGGCAAAATATATATGTAAGTCCTTACAGTGTTCATTGTTATTTCATTGGAAAATTTATCTTCTATTCTAGTGAGAGTTTGTCGTTTTGGTTCTCTTTAACAAGAATGCTTTTTGTTCAACTTCTGTTTTGGGTTCTTCATTTATAGTAGTCTTAGTAGACAACATTTCTGTTGGGAGGGTCAACATTATATCAAGAGCTTTTCTGCATTTTTTTTAATGATGTTTACATGTATACATACACAAATATGTCTATATGGGGTTCATATATTTTATGATTTCTTCAAGCTGCTGAAATGTGTCATTGTGTACTTATAAAATGTACTGCTAAGTGCTGAGGACCTGTGCATTACTCCCTTTTTGTGCCCTTCTTTTGGTCCGCATACAAGAGGACTATATTAGACATTGATCAAAACCATATTCAACCTTATTCCCATGTATGTAGATTTTAAAGATGGTTGTTGGAGCTTAAAGAATATTGGTGCTCCACTATCGCTCCACATTTTGCAAAATTCTTTCCGCATTGTATTACTTATCCTTGCATGTTGACATACTTGTATCAACAAATGCAGTTTGGTTTCTGGTGACTTCTGGTTTATGTTGGCAGTTATTATACACTCTGCTCATTTTTTTGCTTAGATGCTATTGTCTGAAAATCAAATTTAGAATCATATAGAATTTGCCTTTGTCCTTGGTACATGATTCACCTTACCTAGAGATCTTAGACAACTCATGTTCAGTGCAAGAGAAGCTGATTAGGTAAGGATTTGTGTCAAAGGAAGATGTTGGATGATACAGGGAGGCGTGTCGAAAAAGAAGAATGCGCAACAAGGACAATCACGAATAAGTATGAACTAGAGCTTAGAGGTACTCCCTCTACGAACACACAATATTGAGAAAACTTCTCAAATTTTCATTAATAATTCATAAAACAACTCCTTAGCCCTAAGGCTTACAACCTTATTTATACTAATAGAATTCCTAAACCTAGCATTCTTAAAATCTTAAAAGGAAAATAAACACAAGGAAATAAAATCAATCATAATTTTCCTTGACCAAGAAACCTATTCAAAATAGGAATACTAGATCAAATCAAACTAGAAAAACTAAATACTTATAAAAAATCTTGACTAAAATAAAACATTCCTGCTAAAATGCTAAACTCAAAATAATACATTAAGATTCCTATATTTCTAGAATAATCAAAATATCAGCTTGCATCAACTGATGCAGGGTGAATTCCAAGAAAGTCGTATTTTATTCTAATTAATTTAGGTTTAGTATTTTTATTTATTATGTTTTAATTTAGTCAAAATATTCTAAAAGTATTTACTTTCCTAGTTTCTTTTGATTGAGGTTTCCTATTTTCTAGGTTACTTGGTCGAGAAAATTAGGATTGATTTGTTTCCTTTTTGGTATTTTAGGAATGTTGGCTAGGTTTAGGAGTTCTACTTTTATAAATATGGATGTAAGCCTCTGGGCTAGGAGAGTTGATTAATATATTGAGTGTTTTCATAAGAGAGAGTATCTCTTTTTTCCTATAATTCTATTAATCTGCGGGTTATTAGATTGTAGAAGAGTTGTTTTTTACTCGTGGGGGTGATTCTGTTCTTATTCACGTTACTAGCTGCGTCACTGAAGCAGGAAAAAGTGATGGCATTCAATTCAACTAAGAAAAGAAGAAGAAAGAGAGCATAGGAAATTATCATGAGCGTTCTCCAGTTTTCCTCTGTAGTCTTATACGATTACGATACGCGTTTTGAACTTAGGCAATACCTTATGGGTACACTGATGCCTCAGTTGGCTTTTGAAATTGCACTGTTGTGCTACAATTACATTGCTGATCTAACAGCATGACCCGGTATGAAGACCAATCATGTTTTAAACTTGTTTTGCGCTTCCATCTTTTGATAATCCCTTATACATTATTATTGTATATGAGCAATTACTCTAAAAAAAATTCACTAAAATAAAAAACGGTGCATATTGTTAGTCTAATAACTACTTGTAATATGAGACAACATAATGTATGTGATTCATCCTAAATATGGACTGAAGTCTATTTGAAATGCACATCTCTCACAGTTTGGCAACCAAAAAGGTTACCTCATTATTGGCGAAGGTGGATTAAGATTGTATGCATAAATAACCAGTAAGTGAGAATGAAAGAAAGTGAAAACGTAGGTTGTAGAAAAGAGAAAAAAAATACAGATTTAAGTACTTATTTAATCATAACTTCAAGATTCCAAGTGATGGGATTAAAACTTGCTATGCTTTATGAACAATGTAATCAGAGAAACAGACAACATCCTACCTTGTAAGCTGCATGAAAAATGAAGCCCATTTCTTATTATTTAATTATACCAGTAATAGTATTCTTTATATTGCATTGCATTTAGTCTGAATGCAATCATACAATGACTTACTTAACCCCTTATTTCCAGGCACTAAAAAGGGTTTTGGAAAAGGAGATTTGGTTACAACTGCCACCAGAAACAATACAAGTTGTAAGTTTTGCTGGGCTTGTCGGTGATGGAGCAGCCCTGATTGTTCCATCTGACCGTAACTCTCCTAATAAAAGAGTCCTACGATCCAGTGAGCCAGCAGATTTAGTTGAAACGGGCAAGAGTGGATTTTCATATTGGCTTAAAAGTGGTAACCCAATTTTGGTGAAACTAAGTGCCAAAGAGCACAATGGTTCCTTCTCACCTAAAGGGTCAGACTCTGGAGAACCTAATGGAATAAATAATGAGAATCTTCACACTAATACGTTTCAGCCGAAAAACAATGATGCTATTCATGGAAATGGAACTGATACCGTCGCAGAAGATGAAAATGAAGATCTTCATGTAGACTTCATTGACGAAGATAGTCAACTCCCAAGTCGGATTTCCAAAGTCCAATCATTCAAGAAATTTTTCAGCTATAGTAATGGTGAAGAAGTGATAGCACAAACAGGATCATCACTTTGTCTTCTTAGATGAGATATCTTTGTTTGTGTGATTGAACTTTTGAAAAATGTCCATGGATGCAGTGAGTTGAATGTTGTTTCACTACAGGTTGATGGATAAATATGCGAGGCTTATGCAGAAGCTGGAGATAGAAAATGTTGAGTTTTTTAGGGTAAATTTACTCCTGCTGGCCTTTTTTTTATTGTCTGTGTTTTATCCTCCTGTCTGTCTGTTATTGATCCAATTTTAATGATGCGGCCAGTATCACTTTACTTCTACTTGACTGTGTTTTATCCTCCTGTCTGTTGACTCTGTTTTCTTATAGGGAATTTGCCAATTGTTTGGGATTTTCTTCCATTTTATTTTTGAAGCCTTTCGTCAGCATAACAGCTACTCAAGTGGAAAAGGCTCAACTGACTCGCTTAGTTGTAAGTATTCTTTAGCAAATCTATCTCTCAAGGTTTATTTCTTTATTTTCTACTATTATATCTTTATCCTTGCCATGTTGGATGCATGTGGCTGTTATATTTGTTTGGTTAAGCCTTTCTTATATCCGATGGGACGGGATTATAAGCTTCTCCGTGTTATATGGTCATCAGATCGGCTAAAGACAACATGATCCAGAATAGCCAAGATTGTGATCAATGGATAAATCCCCAGTCTGTCTCTTTATCTTCCTCTTCACCAATGTCAATGAATACCTCCCTCAGTCATAATAAGGATGTGACACCTACTAGTCCACGCAGTACCAATTTTGGCTACTTGCCTACCACATCTTTTGGCCTCAAGGTCTATTTATACGTTCTTGTAATGGCCAACTTATTTTCCATCTTCTATTCTCCTAATAACTGACATCTCTGTTGCTCTAAAACATTCAAACATGATTTCAGTTCCAAATTTTCAACCTTTGATACATGCTGAGATTTGATTCGATATTCATGAACTGACATGATTTACTATTATGAAGATATAGTCGAGAGAGCTACTTGTACATGATGCTTCTCTCCCTATCCTCCTTTCCTTTCTTACGAGAACTATGCTTTCAAACTGTTAAACTCTTTTCTATTTTAGCATATTGAGTTAGAGTGGGCTGTCAATTGTCAGAGTGCAGAATCTTCCGAGCACTCTATCGGCATCTATAAGATGATGCAACTTCCTTTAAGGACCATAGGAAGGGGGAACTACACAACATCCTTATACTTGTATCCTGTTATATTCCAGTTTGACATCTGCTTCCTTCGTGGTCTTAATCATCCATTGCACATACCTGGATATTTGTTTGCTAGTTCTTGTATGATACTCCCTCCGTCCCACTTTGTTCCGCCTGTTTCCTTTTTGGGACGTCCCAAAAAATGGTCTATATCTCACAATCTATAATATTTTTTATATTCAATATGGATCTTGTATTGTTTGATAGATCTCAATTTATTTTTTTAAACAAAGTTTCGAAATCATAAAAAACATTATAGATTGTGAGATATAGACAATTTTTTGGGACGTCCCAAAAAGGAAACAGGCGGAACAAAGTGGGACGGATGGAGTATTTGTTGTCCTGATAACAGTAAACTGGAAGTCACTTGCATACCTACACAAGAGGAAGTATTATTGCCTTGCAGTAGAATTGTAAGGACCATAGTAAGGGATCTAAACAATATCCTTGTATCTGAATCCTCATATATTCCAGTTTGACATTTGCTTCCTTTGTGGTCGTAATCATCCACTGATACAGTACAATTTGGGGTCGTTTGTGTCCTTAGTGTTAGTAGAGTCTTGAGTCTATGAATTGGTGGGATGGTCTTTCATTTGGTAGCTTTTGATTACATATTGGAATATATTGGTTGAGACATAGTTTCTATCTCTACCCTTTGGGGTTCATCCCCTTGCATGGGATTTGCTTCTTCTCTTCTGAATCTTTGATTCCATTTGGATATTTGATTGCATCGGTAGCACCTATCATTAGCTTTTCAAATCCAACGGACCAACAGTTCTGTACTTCTCAGAGCTTTATGTTGCGCTTGCTGTGAAAATATGCTGATGGACAGGACATCATTATGTATAATTATTCCAGTAGTGTAGGAAAAGGATTTTATGCTCTGTTTTTTATGCCATATTATATCTATCTTCCATTGTCTCAGCCTTCTACATTATACGTATGTCCTTATGCGCATACCTCCTTTTGATTTCACTGTCTAGGCCCTTTAGGGGAACACTAAACCTTATGGAAGGAGATGGTAGCTGAGTACAATGTAAGGTCAATCGATATTGGACCTAAGCATGAACAAGAATGAACTAGATAAATTGGTGGTCGCCATACAGTCTCAGATGGCTCTCTAATAGATATGAAGTAGAATTCATAGATATGTTTTTCTTAAAGGTAAGAAAACCAGAGTCATTGAATTCTTATCATCACAAATGGAAATCTAATATCCAAAAATATGTGGACGAGTAAGATACAAACACTCTTGGTTCCCTGCAGGGACTTCAACCTTGCACCTATCCCTCTGTAGGGGTAGTAAGAGATACCTTAAAAGCTAAGGGCTTGTGTACTGAATTACATATGCATAGACCGAGGAATGAGGATGGGTCAGCCAATCTTTCATACAGCATGACTTGGAAACTGCAATGCGTATGTAGTTACCAATCTTTCATTCTTTTCAATGGTCCGGATCCGCGGACAATTTATTACCTGTAATAAATCCAACGGCTGAGATCATGGTCCGCATTTTAGCCAAAATCTGGGATCCCTGACTTGATCCGGACTCTCTCTCTCTCTCTCTCTCTCTCTATATATATATATATATATATATATATAATATAAATAAATAATTAAATATATATGTGGCGTGTCCCCCGTCATGTCCGTATCCCCATATTTTAGAATTCCCGTGTCTTCGTGTCGGTATCCGTATCCGTGTCCGTGCATCATATCTTATATCTCAAGTTTAAGGGGAATCAGTCAAGCCGGCTTGTAAAGATACTGTGTACTCGAGTTTCTTTGCATGGCATGCACGTAACTTATGGAATTTGGAATTTTACATCCAGTGATATGTGTCAGCTTCAGTTCCTCTTCTCACCTGACTATGGGTTGTCTTTGATGACATTCCTGGCCTAAGGTTGGAGGCTATTAACCAACTTTCAGAATTGTGGCCTCAGCTTTGTCCTAGTTGTCCTTGATTCCATGGATCCCACAATGCCTATATTTGTATGAGGAGCACTCTAATGAGGTGCCACTCTTGGATCATCCCATGGCCTTGTGAGCTTGAGGTGCTGCTCTTGGATCATCTCTCTTTCTCTCTCCCCCCCTCAGTGGACGCAGCTCTTCAAGTACTCCAGTACGCATGTCTTATCACCTAGACATCATAGGACATGTTCTACCAACTGTCTGCAGTCGAGGATCTGTGTATAAGTATATTGCTTAGTTCAAGTCATTATAATTGCATGCTGGGTGTATTTTTCGTTGTCATAGTAAAGGATTGGCATATAGCTGATTAAAGAAAGGGGATTGATATCTAGTTGTTATTTGTTACACCTTTCATATCCAATATCTGGAAAATTGGCATGCCTAAGTAATTGTCATATGGTCAGGCATCACCTAGACATCAAAGAACAACTCTATCAACTAATCTTGAAGGCAAGGGATCATTATATCGGATAGTGCTATCTGCAGTATTTCTCTATAACTCTATATGGTTGCATGTTCGGTGGGATATTTTTCCCTGAAGACTGAGATCTAGTCTTGCACTTCCCCAAAAGGGAGACATAGTAAACTGGCCTACAGGAATCAATTATTGTCTTATGGTCCTCCATACGGAAATCCATGTCACACACATTTAGTGCTCTTTCTGGGTAGAAATGTATATTGCACTGAAGTTTGGCGTTAGAGAGCATAGGATGGAATGGAAGTACATCAAAAGAGTAATTTATCTTGAAAAATTAGTACTAGTTTACTAATTGGAACAAAACAAACTCTTACTGTTAGTCTTGTGGATTTAACGATATGCAGTTATTATCCTTTTGCTTTGGTCACCAAATAATTATCCTATTTTAAAGTTTGGGGTATGAACTCTGAACTCTGAAGTACCACGAAGATAAGAGGACCATGCTTGCTTGTCACTAGACTAATGTTGTAATATGAGGAAATGTGAAGGCGTATCTCTGTCCAAGTCATGTTTAATTTTTTATTATAATCGTTTCTTGCTTAGAGGCAACTATTTAATACAAGCAAGATTCTCTATGGGATCAAGTATTCATTTTGTATTGTCTGTGTTGACTAACAATGTAATCTTATGCTGCAGGAAAGATGTGCGGGTGCTGACACTATATCTCTTGTTGCTCGATAATTGCATAGATCTAAAGTTAATCTTCAGTCGATGCTTCTCCAAAATAATGGAGCTGTAGTTGAAGATTTTTATGCGCATATGGTATGCTTTCATGTGACTTTTTGGAAATTTCACGTTTGGTCCAGTGGCTTGTATTGTGCTAAAATTACTCACACGCAATCGTGGCTTGTATTGGTGAACCTATCTGAAGTAGTTATGGTCTTTAGGATGGCTGATGTAGGAACAATACAACTGATTCTAAATACCGCAATGTACACATTGTTTTTCTTCTCAAATTGGTTCATCATACGGGTGTTATTACCAGGCTACAACCTATTCGACTCTTGACAATTTTCACGACTGTTTGTGCATGGTTGCATGTATGTGATCTAGGCAATAGCAAACCATGCTTTTTGTATCTTGTGTGTAGATCATTTCTGTGCTATTTAAGTTGTAATAGTTACACAACCATGCAGACAGACATTCGATGGTGTGTATGATTTTGAAAAGTGGAAGAAAAACTGGTTTGAACTGGATTGCCGGGTAACCAATTCGGTTACACCCAGACAAACCAGTGTGACGGATATGTCGCTCACAAAGCGGCTGCTCGAATATGAATTGGTCACAACAAAATAATAGATCAATTTCCCAGTGAACTGGTATGGTTTGTGGAAACCAATCAATATATTAAGTTTCAATTTTTTTCTGGACCGGAGTTAGCTCATGTGAAGACTAGGCCAACTGCCAGTACTTTCCTAGTTTGCTTGATAAGCGCCTCGGGTAGCTTTTGTTTACCATTACCAATGAAGGATTGTTGAATTCTTGCAAAAGCATGTTTGACTGAGTAGGGTACAAAACTACGTACTCCAATGAAATTGACACAACTTCATTTTGAAGGAGACACCAAAATGGGATCTCCATGGATGATGTATCCCTTTTAACTATGCACTGAAGTGTTCACGTGCCCGTGCCATTTGTCCCCTAATTTTTCATTTGCATATTTTGGTCTTAACTATTGAATGTACTCTAACCACGGCCATTGTGCTATGGTGGTTAATTGGTTATAATGGCCAAGTGTTGACTTGGAAGTGAGAGACTAAAAGCTTGTTTACATTCAAAAGTTACAAGTTTTTGACCAATTGTCTTGTCCCATATGGTAAGAAATGTGAGAAGCTAGAATTGAGAGGACTCACAGAAAACCAAAAAGCCCTGGTGTTGAAGTTATGGAATTTAATGATGATGAATGCTGAATAATTTGGTCTCAAATCCTCCTTCAAGTAATTAACTTTAGGTTTGGGTTGGTTTATCTGTGATTTGTCTTTCATATCTTGATACTTTTGGTTCTTAACATGTATCTAACTCCTGCTAGCTTCTTTTTGACGAACTATATGGCCAATAACGTAGACGTTGAATGCAGAGGATAAGTCCTGCTGGCATATTTTCTCGCGAGGCAGCGGTGTTGTAGACAACAACGCAAAGCTCAAGCTCCATGACATTTTTGTCATTGTCAGGGTGAGAACTTGCTTGTGTTTGTTGCAGCTACTGCATTCAAATGGAGCAAGATGAAGCTAAGGTAATCCAACTTTATCTATACCTCTATTCTATTAAAAGGCAGAAGTGTTCGTCTACTTATTATAATTCCTGAACTGCCCTTTTGAATAACTCTACATTTAAACGAAATTGCCGATAAGGTGCAAACACTCCCAAACGTCATGTAGACGGAAACGGCACAACCGCAGAGTAGGCTAAACAGCAACCATCAATTGAAAACCCACAGCGCCAAACATCAAACGTAAAATTCTGAAATACCCTCAACAGAAGATCCATTCCCACATCTTGCAACCAGAAAAGCCTCCATTAGTTTCCCGTTAAATTATGTTGCCCATTGTATTCTTTCAAAAGCCAATGCTTGAATTATCTCATGGATTTTCCGTATATTCAACAATAGCCACCATCTTCCCTCTTGCACCATGTGCTTCAATTATCTATTGCGTTTACAGTGAATTGAACAATACTTGTTGTCCCCCGATCTCCCAACATGTATCTATGAAAGAAATGGTTTTTGCTTACTCCTGCAGCTTTTTTTAGTTTTACGTATGGGTTAATTTCAGAAAGAAAAAGAGTAAGTTTTGTTTTACCTTTTTTAGGTTTCATATATGGGGTTTAGGGAAAAAAGAAAAGAAAAAGAGTGTAAGTTTTATTTCCTTCATTTGTGCATCTTTGAGTAGCTTTCCTATATTCCGTATTCATCTTTTTTGAAATTTAAAGGGCCAAATAAAGATAGCATATGTGGAGAAAAAGACCCCACAAAATCAGATTTTCAAAATCGAAATAACCCCCAATAAGTCATTTCTCTACCTAAACTATGGACTTACATACCCTTCATAGGATTTCCACAACATTTCCTTTCATCCCAAAAAGAGATCGTACAGTTACTCTTATCCTTTTAGTTGGAAGCTTCGTCATGGGATTTAACTTTGACTTACTATTTGAGAAATAGAAGTTTGAGGGAGGATTACAGACATAGATGGATTGATAGGGAAGAAAAGGACAAATTTGATTTCTTTGAAGCATGTTGGTAGGAGCCAGAAAAAGGTGGTCTGGGTATATAGATTAGAACATGGATGCTCTTTGTACATGTCAAGTGGTAGTTACAAGAAGCTTCAAGAGTATGTAGGATGTCATTACTTGGGGTGAAATTTTATAATTAGGTCATGGTGTACGTAGTTTAAAGGAGGCCAAAGTTTGTTTTGAACAAATTCATGGGGTACTACCTGTGGGTATATGATATATCTCGCAATCGGATGCACTTTCCCCAAGAACCTCGCCGGTGACATCTCCAGGAGGAACAAGGCCTCCGGAGGGGCATGCCTCCCCCACAAGGCTCACCTCCAGGAGAAGCATGCCTCCTCCACAAGATTTTCCCCAGGAGGAGCATGCCTCCTCCGCGAGATTTTCCCCAGGAGGAGCATGCCTCCTCCGCGAGATTTCCCCCAGGAGGAGCATGCCTCCTCCGCGAGATTTCCCCCAGGAGGAGCATGCCGCCTCCGCGAGATTTCCCCCGGGAGGAGCGTGCCTCCTCCGCAAGAATCACCTCCAGGAGGAGCAAGGTCTCCTCCGCGACGTTCACCTCCAGGAAGAGCAAGCCTCCTCCACAATGTTCACCTCCGGGAGGAGCAAGGCCTCCTC
>JAOTQK010049037.1:0-14804 GCA_025642025.1 Rhododendron ferrugineum | reverse complement strand
AAAGACTATTTTTTTTAGTATTTCCCTAGTGGTTTGTAATAAATAAATCTCTATGTTGAGAATTCTGTTTTGGATTTGAAACTTTAATTTCGGGAACTTTTCAGAATTTAATACTTAAATGCCTTCGATTTTATTTCCGAAAATCGGGGCGTTACACAAGCTAACCAGCATATTGAGTTCTTTTCTTGAAAATTTCCTATGCTATAAGCTTGTTGAAATGTCATTCGAGCAATCCTGATAGTGGGGATGGCACTCAACATGTTAGGCTGATGTGTACTCGGTGGATTGTGTGTTGCTTGAATTGTTCAGCTGAGTATCAGTTTCCAAAGGGTTTCCAATTAATAAGCCATTTTGTATCCAAAAAGTTCATTTTGGTGACTAAGGGTAGTGGGCATTTAGCAAGGGGCAAAACTCACATTTGCAACAACAAGCAATCCACTGGTGCCTTTATCTAGTCTATGGACAATTCTTGGGCCAATTCTTGGGCGAACTGATGCCGCAAATATGGCAGAACTTACATCTTCATCACCAATTTGACCAGGAGAAAAGCAACTAAACTCATCGTCAGAAATTTCTTCCATCTCGGAGAGTACTTCTTGATTAGGAAATGCAAATGTGGAAAGACTGCAATGGTGAAGAATTCCATTAACAAGAGTTCCAGTTGCATTGTCAAGTGTTGGATGAACAACCGGCATAAAAAGAAGATCGCTTAATGTTTTAAAATGAAGGATGAAAGGTCCAACAAGGAAAAACAACAACCACTTACTGTTGGTTTGTATATCAATATAAATGAACCATAAACACCTAATCAAGTCAAGCCCACAAATTAAAATTTAGCACTTGGTTACTGTGATTTCAGTGATCCTTGGCTAAGCCCAACTGTTCTTACCCATTATGATTGGTTAACAAGAATGAGGTTGTAGGTTTGAGTTGATGGATTAGTGTCGACCCTCCATAATAATCTAACTTACTAAAATAATGGCATTTCATTGCATGACAAACAAAAAACGATCTACGCTTTCAGATGTTATTTTGGTGCTAATCTCCTTTCAGAATGAAGAAAAATGAATTGCAACAAATCATTGAACATTAACTATAGATATCAAACAGGATTAGACTCTTTACCATGTGTGCAAGTTTGTTAACAACTAGCACGTGCTCGTCTTCATAGACAATATCCAAAGGTATATCTTCTGGTTCAGCCTTTAGAGGTTGCAACTCTGATATAGTGCACTCAACTTCATCCCCATCTCTGACCATGTGTGAAACCTGCTAAATAAAAAGTCTATGAAGTCACGAGGAACGTGCTAAAACACCCAAAATCATTTGAAAAATAGAACTTTTTCATCCGTAAGTTAATATCAGCTTGATTTGCCATCAATCTTCTAAATTCCCATTGACCTTGAATGAACACCTTTTAAACACATAATTCAGATTTATGAACAATAACCGGTTGAGTCAAACACAGCTAGGAGTCAGTGAACTAGCTAGCCGGTGGAGGGAGCATGTGCCCAGCGGGGGCACGTGGCCGCACTACAACGTTAATTTCTTCTCCTCTTAAACACTTGAACTAGCACATCAACATCGTCTTATGGATCTGCTTGCCAAAGATTTAGGAAAAAACCATGTTCAAAACGATGTGGTTCTCCAAACTGGTCTCTAAAGATTTAGGAAGAAACCTATAAGACGAAGGGCAAAACGAAACTAGGTTAAAAACAGGCTTGGGTACTTTGGGTCCTAGTAGAAGCATGTTTATTCTGCAATCTTCCATTTCTACCCATCCTCCACTCAACCTTTTGCTCTAGCAAGATATTGGTTCAACACATAACTCCTCTCTAAAGATTTAAGCAACATTGTTTGTTGTCCTGTAAAAGAAGTGGAGTCCTAGTCAATACTTGGGATTCTGCTAATGATGTAACAGTAGTTAAAAAAGAACTCAACTGAACATGTATGTACACTGAACTTCAACTACCAGCAGAATCCCAAAGTCCAAAAGGACATCAGAAGTAGTGAGAAAAAAAAATTAGGGACACTCAAGTTAAAACTGTATACGGCCTCTTTTTTTTTTCCCCCTTTCTAGCCTCGTCAGATACAATTCAACATGCAGATGGAAGCATAGCGGTTTTTGGTATCTCCTCACTAGTCTTTGTGGCATATTAAGTATGATATAGTGAACCAGTGAACTAGCCATGAGTCTATACAAATTCCGCTAACATGAGATCTAGTACTACGATAAATCATCACTTCCCACAATTTTTAAGAAGTGGAGAAAACTAGGCATCTTCAACTATGTCCCTATTGAGTTGATTTGAAGGCTGTTGGACCTGATTCAAGCCTATTTGCATCCTAATCTTCTTGTTTTCAGTACGAAATCAAGTGGGTCATATAGTTTCAACCGTAGATATAGTCCTACCAGGGTTTTTGAGCTCTAATCTGCTCGTGACAAGGGTTTTTGAAACTAGATCTACTCCTACCACACAGTAGGGCGTGGGACCTGTTTGGATCAGATTTTTGCAAAATAGAGAAGGAACAAACCTTTGAGTGGAACGTAGAACGAAATCAGGATGAAGTCCTGATTGGGCGGCCCTTCTGGATGCGCTTCATGAGGTCAGTCGAGAATCTCGCTATCTTGTTGCGAAGGCACTTGGACGGCATAATGGCCACTTCCTCGAGGATCTTCTTGGGGCTTGACATATATCCTCTAGGTCAGCTACACTGGGGTCTTCCGACTTCATTGCAGGAGAGAGAGAGAGAGAGAGAGAGAGAGAGAGAAAGAGAGAGAGAGAGAGAGAGAGTGAGTGTTTTGAAATGAGAAGATGCATAGTGGGGAAGAGGAATGGAGAGAGAGAGGAGTGGGCCTGATAAATTGGGTGGAAGTGCGATGAATCAAAGCTTTACCAATATTGATTTCCATGTGTGGACTAAACAAGGATAAACTGTAGAACTTAATAGGTTATTAACAATACCAACTACACATATAGTTTCCCCATTACCCTGCAATTTGTAGGGAGGTATTCCCGAACAGGCTCAAGAAGGGCCCGAACAGGTGGTATGTGGGACCATGGTATAGTTACTAAAAGGATAGTCGCCGTACAGTACGGTGGTCGACGACATGGATCAACGACATGAGAAATCACTGGTTCATGAGAGTTTGTACGGAGTCTTGGTCCAGTGAACACGAGTCGTTATTGGACCAGAAGATTAATAAAAGGGCAGTGACATCTGAGGTCACTGGTCCAAGTAATCTGTTCGGCAACGAGAAGGCCGAACAGGAAAGGGATGCTGGGAAAGCGGCCCCAGATGCAGGGAACGCTCTAGAAGGTTCCAGAGTAATGTAATTCCGTAAGGGAATAAGATCTCGAGAAATTAGGATCAAGAAGAGATACCCAACGGGAATGGGATGTTCGGCTAGTTAAGGAAAAGAGTCCTAAAAAGGACTAAGGTAATGAACTGATAAGGGAACGAGAATCCTAGACATTCTGGGTTTCCTATACGAGATAGGAAACCTAGGGCAATACGGAGACTTGGGCAGCAAGCATCTGGGAGTCTATAAATACAAGGTAAACCTAGAGGTAAAGGGTACGCGATACGTTGTATTACAATTGTTTTCCTACTGATAATTAGGGTTTCTTGCTAGTACGTGATACTAACTTTGGCATCGGAGGGCCTTTGCCACGAGAGGCAAATGTGCGCTCACCCTTTGTCTGTTTTCCAGGTTGGAGCTCCGACGGCGTATTAGGGTTCCGGCGAGGAGACACAAGTAGCCTTTGTATTCTCGTGCTGTTCAAAGCCTCTCACGTTTTTCTCCACTTGTACAATTGGTTGCAGATACATGGGACGAATAGAAGATCGCCAGCTCCCTACAACGAACATAGAAGCATAATAATTACTATTAGCCAAAGAATGTAGGAGTAACCTTCACGTCATCACAAACAGTTCTTTAAGACATTAATATCCCTAAACAATCATTCTAAAATGGCCAATACTATGAGATAACATTAACAGTTAAAAAAAAACGATGACATTAAAAATGGCCAATACTATGAGATAAGATGGCAAGAACACAAGCATGCACTGTCCTATTTAAAGCAATAATAAAAAAATGGCCAACACTATGAGAGAGCTATATAGGCCTAAAATTGCAGTTTTTATGCCTACTCGAGCCCCAAAGATTGATAAGGCATCAACCAAGATAAAAGCAAAGAAAGTAAAATGGGTTACATATTGGCCAATTCCAATGTTGTCAATATGGCCACCATTGTCATTTGGATCAGCAGTTATGTCATGGTATGAGCATTTGAGTCGATGTGTCTATTTTCTCATTTGTCGGAACCATAGGGCATGGAAGTGGATTCTCAAGCTACTAACTAGTAACTAGAAAAAGGTAACAACATTTCAGTTACTTCACAAATATTGGTTGAAATAAAACATTTTGTATGACACTGTCCAACTTAATGCCCCCAGTAGTAAGTAAAACGGCTGGATAAAAGGCTTAAAGGCCTAGCAAGAGAATAGAGATGGATCTATTTTAGAATTCTACTACTCTAGTTTAGAGGAGCTCTATGACTTCTGATAAATAAAAACATAAGCTGATATTTAGCATCACAGTAGATGTCAATTAACAGATTTTTGGTTAGTCGATAATTGGGATACTGTAGAGGGTTCAAGTGTATGTTTCATAATCACCCCTAGCTAGGTTTTTTTCCTCGATCAGCAAAAGAAGATATACTAAAAGAGGAGAGCAAGAGTATAGATAAGATGATAATGAGGCCACCCCAAAGATAGGCAAACTAGAAAACAAAAACAAACAGAACTAAGCCTAGAACAAAACAAAGATAAAACTTGTCATAAACGCTATTAATGTGAAGCTTTGTTCTGTTTTCAACTTTCCCCGCACAAAACGCTACGATAGATGGCATTTTGAAATGTATGCTATAACTCAAAGCTATCAAAAGTATAATTTGTTGTAGTGGTACAATCTATAATCACGTCAACCTTCTTGAACACATTCAGGAGTGAACAAAACAAATATCCCTTTTGGTGTAGGAATGATGAAAAATACGTACGTTACCCTTGGGCGGAGTCCCATATGCTCCTCTTATCTGAATAAAATTTTTCTCTTTAAGTCATTTTTCAACTACCTAGCATCTGGCATGCAATTATTCCCTAAGACATATGAAAGGGAAAAATCAACCAAACATCACTGGAAGTCATCACAATATTTTAAACCACAACTTGCAAATTACAGTCTACACTACGAACAATTGAATAATAAATTTGTCACATCTTATAATCTACTCTAGCACTAAAGTTAGTTTGCGGCACATGAACCTGTCCCTAGCTTCCAACTAGAAACCAAGTAAAACTGAAGTGTCTTACATATGTTTCAATCAGAACATGCTGTTTTGGATAAATCATTACTAAACAAGAAAAGAAGCAAACCATGCCAGCAAGAACCTTCAAAGCTACAAAGTGAACAAAAAGTGCAAACAAATTAGGCAATTTAAAACATAAGGTTTATATTACTGCCTGTTTGAACCCAAAAAAAAAAAATTTCCATATTGCTCAAAGAAATAACAAATGAACAGGCAACAGTATATACAAAAAATTAGCTCACATAAAGATGATTAATGACAAATGGAAATATAACCTTTGTCCTAAAGATGTTACAGAGATGCTGTGTCGATCATAACATAATCATTAAAGTAATTGCAACCATTATTTGTAGTAGTGTTTTTCGCCAATACAAACAAAATTTACACCTGCTCTAAAAATGAAGACATGACAGGGAACAATCCATGCTGGACTATCATCATCTTACATCAACAGCTTTGGTGTTTCAATATGTTTTGGAAGAACTAAGAGAACCAGAGTTAAGTATAGAAATATTCAAAGTAAGACAATAGATATAGTAAAAATTATTAACTACAAAAACAACTTTAAAGCAACACAATGCACAACATATACATAGACGCACAATAATCATGAAACTGATAATAGGAGTGACATTGAAGTTAAATGGTTACTTGATGAGGCCATCTTTGTCCATTGTTGTGAACCAATTGACTGCCATTGTCTAAATGTTCAACTATAACTCCTTCCAAACTTTTAAATCAATTACAAAAACAAAGGAAAATGAGTCCATGTTTTATGTGAGAAAACCATGAATAAGAAGAAAATTACTAAAGAATAAGAAGAATCAATGCATAATGGAAACCTTGCTTCCCCTGCCAAACAACAATAAGCTAACCAACAATGTTTTTGCACTTCTGTTCAACAATGTTTGTGCTAACCAAAGTCAAAACTTTACTCTTACTCCAATAAGATAGGTGTCATTTATCTAAAGTTCAAACTTCTGATTTTAAAAGTGCACATATTCCAATTGATTATTTTCCCCACTTACTTGGAAACTTCTTGTTTGCTGGCCATTGAAGTGGGCATTTATACAAAGGGTTGTTAAAAGGCCTAGCTTATATTCTGAGAATTAGGACTCTCTAATATCTATCTAACCTTTACGGCTCAATAGGTAGGGTAATCAACCTGCCGAACAGACTACTTGGACCAATGGCTTCACGTGTCACTGGTTCAATCTCATGGACCAACAATTTCTCATGTCTTTGGTCCTTATCGCCGACCACCATCTTGCACGGCAACTGTCCCAATCATACTAATACCATGGGCCCATGTACCACATGCTCGGGCCCTCTTTTTGCTTGTTTGGGAATACCTCCCTACAATTGCTCCCCAGCTTTACTCGTTATTTTTTATGTAAATGACGAGCAAAGCTCCCAAGAATCGAGCAAATTCATTATGCTCCTGCACCTTTATTCATGGCACACATTATACTGCCCATATTAGATGCAAGCAAATGTTTTCGTGAAACGAGACGCACAAATGGCGTCTAGGGTGACGTTTCACGTACGTCACCCCACTAACTTGGGTACTCAGGGGATTTCGTCCCCATTGAAAACCCACATCTCGCTTGCTAAGTCCTTCTTTGTAAAAGGAAGAAAGGCAATTTCCATCATTGAAGCACTGCTCATCACCTTAAGAACCTTCCTTTTCGCACCAAGTTCACTCGTCCTTCACTTCGTAAGTTTCTGCTTATGCTTGGGAATTCTCTGGCAGTACACGTTGCCACTTGCAAAGTTCACTCATTTTTCAGCAAATCTTTTTACACTCTTGCTGTGTTTGTTCCTACTTAGCAATGACCCTAGGTCATTCCGTACTTTTGTAGTTTCTTGGTATTCAACCAATGCTTTGGCCCAATGTTTTCTCGTACTTAGCGAATTCCCAGCAATACTCTAGGAGTACTTCGTACTCATCCCAATTCTGGGCCGAACACGGCTGTTTCGGGTATTATTCAATGACAAGTCCTAAGTGCATCAGGACTTGATTTAGATCTCATCCGTTGCCAAGGCCTAGGTTTCCTTTGCACCTAGCCTATCTCGGGCTCCGCTCGTAGCCAAGGCTTAAGTTTGCTCGGACTTTGTTGATTTTGGCATTCCTTACTGCCAAGGCCTAAGCATACTTGTTTTTAGCCAATCCACTATTGTGTCTAGGTTTATGTCGTACCTAGCTTATCTCAGGCTTTGCTCACATCAGAGCAATGTTCACTGCTCGGACCCCAAGCCTCTCCGTACTGGGGTCTACCTTTGACATTCTTCATTGTCATAGTTCAGGTTTATTCGTACCTAGTCGGGTTTGTGTGTTTTTTCCGTACACCTCAACAGTGCTCAATCCTTACCAAATTTATTTACAAACCTAGGCCCTTCGTGCGTGGCCAATTTCGTGCGTTCATTCATACGCACTTTTTTGTACTGTGCTTGCTCGCCCAAGCGTTTCGTACTTGGCAGAATTGTGTGTTTATTCGTACACAGTTAAGTATTTCATACTTTTACAAATTTGTGTGTTTACTTGTGTACGTCTAAGTTTCTCATAATTATTCACACACCTCTAAGTCTTTCATACTTAGCAAATTTGTGCGTCTATTCATACGCACCTAAGTGTTTCAGACTTAGCAAATTTGTGCGCTTGTTCGTACACACCTAAGTGTTTCAGATTTAGCAAATTATATACTTCGTCTAAGTTTCCCGTACGTAGACCAGTGCCCAAATGTATTCATATTGGACAGGTTCATGCACATTCTTGTGTGCATTCCAAGTGCTTCATACTTGGAACTATTTCTAAGTGTATTCTTACTTAGGTTATACTCGTAAGTTTCCCATACTTAGACGAGTGCCCAAATGTATTCATATTTGGCAAATCTATGCACGTTCTCGTATGCATTCCAAGTGCTTCGTACTTGGACAAACTTCTAAGTGTATTCATACTTAGATAATGTTGCATGTCCACGTATGCAACCCAAGTGTTTCGTACTCGGCTGATATGTGCATATTCACGTATGCAACCCAAGTGTTTCGTACTCGGACAAACTTCTAAGTGTATTCATACTTAGATAATGTCGCATGTCCACGTATGCAACCCAAGTGTTACGTACTCGGAAGAAAATTTTGTAACTCGTAAATTCGTATGGACCCACTCTCTGCTCCCCAATACAAAGGGAGGACAAAGAATTAGCGCCTAGCTTCGTATGGACCTAGAAAGAAATAGAACGAAAGATTGCCAAAACAGAATGTTCCTCAAAAACAAAATTTTACTCATAATTCAAAACTCAAGGGGGCGTTACGTGTGCCCATTGCAACTAACAAAAATTAAAAACAAGGGACTTTATTCGTAACTCCCACACAATCACGATGTGCATCCTAAAATAGAATGAAAAGCAAATTGAAGTATTTTAAACAAAGAACTTCCTCAGGTTATGGACATTCTAGGGCCTTGGCACCGAGTTTCCATCCAGGTCCACCAATCTATAAGCCCCAATGCCCACAATTTCAATAACTCGATATGGGCCTTCCTAATTTGCCCCCAACTTGCCCTCGTTGGCCACCTTGGTATTGCCGAGCGCTTTACGAAGCACAAGATCTCCAATACCAAATTCTCGTGGGTGGACGTTTTTGTTGTAGCTTTTCATCAGCTGCTCCTGGTATGAGGCCAAATGCACCAGAGCCCTATCTCTCCGTTCCTCGGCAAGATCCAACTCGATCTCCAGGGCTCTATCATTGCCTCCATTTTCAACCAGAGTGGTCCTGTTGGTCGGCAAACCCACCTCTAATGGAATAACAGCCTCTGTTCCATACGCTAATGAGTAGCCGGGGGTCTCTCCCGTAGACCTCCTAGGAGTTGTTTGGAGTTGCATGGGCGTTCTGCCTAGAACTTATCTGCTCAATGTACACTTTCTCAAAAGTGTCGAGCAGATCCTTAGCGGCCTCCACGTAGCCTGCCATTTTCTCATTCCGGGCCTCATATTCCCCAGACAACTGGTTCACTATGAGTTGTGAGTCACAATACACCCTTATTCTCTTTACTTTCAGGGTCTTTGCACTTCTCAAACTTGCTAGGAGTGCCTCGTACTTCGCCACATTGTTTGAAGCACTGAAGCCCAGTCGAAGGGACAATTCCATCATTACTCCTTCAGGGGAGAAAAGCACAACCCCAATCCCTGATCCAGTGTTACATTCGGAACCATCAACGAACAATTTCCACTCCAGAGGATCTTGTTCGGCAGGTTCCTTTCCCTTCCTGGCTGGTGGCTCAGCTGCTTGCTCCTTTCTTGTAGGAGGTTGAGAAGCTACTGTTGGAGAGAATTCTGCCACAAAGTCTGCCAACACTTGTCCCTTTATTGAGGTGCGCGGCTCATAATCAATATCGTATTGGCTTAACTCCACCGACCAAGTTGAAATTCATCCCGAGAAATCTACCTTTCGTAGCAAAGATTTCAATGGACATTCCGTGTAAACCACAATTCTATGACTCTAGAAATAATGGGGCAACTTTCTTGTTGTTGTCCTTAATGCCAAGACCAATTTTTCTAGAGGTAGATATCTCGTTTCTGCGTCCAACAGTGTCTTGCTCACGTAGTAGACAGGGATTTGCTCAGATCCCTTGTCCCTTAATAATACTGCACTGACAACATGTTAAGACAATGCTAAGTACAAATTTAAAGACTCACCCGGTTCAGGAGTAGACAGGAGCGGGGCTGCTGCCAAGTACTTCTTCAGGTCTTGGAACGCCTGTTCGCATTCTGCTCCCCATTCGTATCCTTCTATCTTTTTCAGTAATTGAAAGAAGGGCCTACACTTGTCACTGGACCGGCTGATGAATCTGTTAAGGACTGCTGCCATTCCAGTCAGTCTTTGGACCTCCTTCGTGGTCCATGGGCTTTGGAGATTCTGCAATGCTGTTATTTGATCGGGATTTGCCTCTATCCCTCTTATGGTCACAAGGTGACCGAAGAACTTTCCTGAGCTTACTCCAAACTCACACTTCGAGGCATTGAGCTTCAGCTTGTATTCTCTCAGAATCTCAAAGGCTTCCTTCAAATTAGCTATGTGGTCCCGCTTCTCTTTTCTTTTGACCACCCATGTCGTCTATGTACACCTCCATAGTCTTGCCGAGCAACTTCTTTAGCGTAAGCGTTGCCAACCTCTAGTACGTTGCACCGGCATTCCTCAAACCAAAAGGCATGACACTGTAACAATACAGCCCGCTTGGTGTGATAAAGGAAGTTTTCTCCTGATCGGGCCCATACATGGCAATCTGATGATACCCTCGATATGCGTCGAGGAAACTCATCCGCCCATACCCAGCTGTTGCATCCACCAATTGATCTATCCTTGAGAGGGGGAAGCTGTCTTTTGGACATGCCTTGTTTAAATCCGTGAAGTCGATGCAAACCTGCCACTTCCCATTCTTCTTTTTTACTACCATAGTGTTAGAAAACCACTCTGGGTAGTAAACTTCTCGTATAGCCTTTGCTTCCAGCAAGCGATCAACCTCCTCGATAACAGCATCCATGTGCTGTACGACTGATCTTCTCTTTTTCTGCATCACGGGCTTATGCTGTGGATCCACATTCAAGTGGTGGCAATCATGTTTGCATCCACTCCAGGCATCTCTTTGGGTACCCAAGCAAACACATCCACGTGCTCCTTGAGGAACCCCACCAATTCTTCCTCTTCTTCCTTGTTCAGGTTTTCCCCAATCAATAAATACCTTTCTGGATCAGTCTCATTGATCTGAATCTTCTTCAGGCCTTCCACCACTTTCTCGACGAGGTTCCCCCCGACATCTTCGATGGTCAGCTGGTCTGGAACCTCAATGACTTGGACCAACTGTGCTTTAGGTGCCTTCTTGATTATAGAAATTAGGCACTGCTGGGAAACCTTTTGATTTCCCCTAATCCTTTCAATGCCGTTTGATCTGGGAAACTTTACCATCTGATGGTAAGTGGAGGAAACCGCCCTCATCTTGTACAACCACGTTCTTCCTATAATCGCTTTATAAGAAGACGACACAGCTACCACTAGGAAGTCGGTTCGCAGCACCACTGTTCCTGCCCGAACAGGCAGGGTTACTTTGCCCAACGGCCAGACTGCTCCTGCACTGAATCCGACCAAAGGAGTTATGGACTGCACCAGGTCCGCTTGTGTCAGTCCCAACTTTTTAAACGCATCGTAGTACAGCACCTCCGTGCAGCTCCCTGAGTCCACCAAGATCCTTTCCATGTCATACTCCCCAATTCGTAGGGTTATGACCAAGGCATCGTTATGTGGCACCTGGACTCCTCCCAGGTCCTCATCCGTGAAGACTATGCCCTCGTTGCATGCTTCTTCTTCACGTCCTCGTTTTTTCCCCAACTGCAACACGTGTTGGTCATGCTTTACTTGTCTCTGGAGCAACCTCATGTCATTTCTCGTATAATGTGTGGCCAATCCATGTATCATATGGATTACGCCCCTTGGATTCTACTTATAATCAAACTCCATCGCTTTCTCTGCACCCTTGTGCTCTTCCTGAATGAACTCTTTCAGATAACCTCGAGAAACTAAGTCATCGAGGTACTACTTGAACATCTCACAATCCTTCGTCATGTGACCCCAGTCTTGTGATAACTGCAGTGCTGACTCGTAGCTCGCTTTGCGTCTTTATCACCTTCCAGTCTTGGGGGCCACTTAAAATAGGGGCAATTCTTTATTCAATAAAGAATCCGGTAGATTGGTTCTTTCCAGACCTTGGTTACTGAAAAGAAAGACTTGGGGTCCGGAGCATGCCTCTCCTTGTACGACTCTTTCTTAGCCTGCCCATAATCTTTTCCTTCCCCGTAAGTCTTGGGCTCTAGTTTATCTGCTTTCTTTGCAGGCCCCTTGTCTTGCTCGGCAACCATCTTGCCATCTTCTCGGAGTATGTCATCTTCGTTCCTAGCATGCTGCTCTATCTGTTCCATTAGCTTTGCCAGTGTTCCTACTAGACTCATGTTTAATGATTTACGCAGCTCCCCCCGAACAGGCAACCCAGTCTTGAACGTGGCTATTGCGTACTCCTCACTGCAACTTTCAATCTTGTTGAAAGTTTCCCAATACTTCTTCGCATAGTCCTTGATCGGCTCGTTCTCTCCTTCCTTCATAATGAAGAGGCTCTCAAAAGTCTTTGGTGTTTTTCTACTTGTCAGGAACCGAGCAGTGAACTCCTCGGCCAATTGCCTCCATCCTTGCATGGTGTTCGGCCCTAGCTTATGGAACCAGGACAAAGCCACTTTTTCCAAACTCGATGGGAACATCTTGCACATGATTGCATCATCCCCGTCATGCATAAACATTGCCAGCTGGTAACGCCGTATGTGTGCCACGGGATCAGTATTTGTTTCATAGAGGATGAACGCACCGTGCTTCACCCTGCTCGGCAGTCTCGCCTCTTGCAACCTCCTTGCTAAGGGGGAGGATGCTATATTGCTAAGGGCCTTCCATGCTACTTCTCGTACAGACATGGTCCCCTCCTCACGTTCCTTTGTTTTGTTGGGAATATTCCTTTCCCAATCGGAATCAGGTCTCTCGTACCTATCCCTATGATGTTTTCTAGTCCCTCCTTCCTCGGGGGTGGGACTTCAACTTCTGCTCCTTCTTTTTCATGAAGAAGCCCTTTTTCGTCTCGAAGTGGGGCTCCTGCTCCTGTTCCTCCTTCTCCGCGAAGGAGTCTTTTTATGTATTACAAGAGTCAGCCTGTCTCCCCTGGAATTTCTTCGTGAAAGTCCAAAATCCTCCGAGTGTTCTCATACCCATTGTAACTCTTGAATCTCGTATTCTCGGCTTTTGATTAGACTAGCATACTCCTTGATTTCCTGTCTATTCTTGTCCAGGAAATCTTCATTGTTGTGCACACTCCTCGAGTGTGCGACCTACTCTCTTCCACGATGGGACTTACTCCTTCTCATGGATTCCATGGATGTCCTGCCCTCCCTATTCTTGGAGTCATCATGGAGAGTCAGGTGGCGGCCCTTGCTAGTGGTCCTCTTGGTATGCCCGCCATCGGGCTTCCTCGGAGGATCTGGTGGGAATTTATCTCCTCCCCCACCTAGCTGGTTCTTTGGATCGAGCGGTGTTTTTGGATCTTCTTCCACCATAGTCATTTTTCAAAGGGAACTCTTTCGTTTCCCACAGACAGCGCCAATTGTAAGGGGGAAAAATCCGCTTAGTGCTAACTTTAGCTTTTTGGTGAACAGCTTCACGTGCCTCCTCACCGGAACCCTAGCTGCAAAATAGACTGGGGTGAGTGCACCTTTGCCTCTCGTGGCAAAGGCCCTCTGATGCCTAAGTTAGTATCATGTACTAGCCAAAAACCCTAATTATCAGTAGGACTCTTTTCCATAGGTGGCCAAACATCCCATTCCCGTTGGGTATCTTTCCCTGATCATACATTCTCGGGATCTCATTCCTTAATAGTATACCACTGTTCTGGAACGTTCTGGAGTGTTCCTTGTAGCTGGGGTTGCTTTCTCAAGAGCTCTCCTCTTGTTTAGCTTTCTCATGCCGAACAGACTACTTAGACCAATGGCCTCACGTGTCACTGGTTCAACCTCATGGACCAACAATATCTCATGTCTTTGGTCCATATCGCCGACCACCATCTTGCACGACCACTGTCCCACTCATACTAATACCATGGTCCCACGTACCACGTGCTCGGGCCCTATTTTTGCTTGTTCAGGAATACCTCCCTACACTTTGTTCTTCAATCCCTAGCAATAGGCGGTACCAACTTCTCCAATCTCAGTTAACTCTCAAACCATTTCAACTTCACAAGAAATTCCTTCGACTTCTCTTCTACCCGTGGCTGGAGCTGTCAACCTCAAGTCGCCCAAGGCTCCAAGTCCTTCATTGAAGCTACAACAAGCTTTCTTCGAGGAAGGCTTGATAATGGAAGCCGAGGAGCGAGTTGCCCAAGTTCAAGGTGCTTACCAGTTCACATGCCAGTCAACTGAGGTACACAATCCTAACCCTAAAACTTTGTACAATGCCAGGGGAAATCCCTATTTGGAGGGTGATCCGAATCTTGGGTATAGCCCTAGGTCTCTTCAGCCCAGGACTCCCTAATTTCAAGTAAATGTAAGAAGTAATCCGGGTACATCACACATAATCGAACTCAAACCTATACGGACAAACCCTGATAAGGGCATTACCACATCTTTGTGGGCAGCATGCCCTTTTTGTAGAGAAGGATTCCGTTCCTTTCTAATGCGGCCCAAAAATTGAGAGAGCGCGAGCAGCGGACTGGCAAGCGCTCGTAAAACACAGAGTCGCCACTTGAGTTTTGAGGGTCCGACACTCAAGAAACCGTATTTTGAAGCACTTGCCGCGCTGTTTGTTTGAAAAAGTTAAGGAACCAGTCCGTCATAACCATATCTGGGT
>JAOTQK010048951.1:0-14829 GCA_025642025.1 Rhododendron ferrugineum | reverse complement strand
AGGTTAGAGAGACAAAACTGAATAATTTGTTGAATACCAAATTCGAGCCGTGCCTTCAGGCACGGGCATGCACTAGTATAATGACAAATAAGGGAATGTTGACATATACGGGAAGCTTGATTTTTAATGACAGATTTGATTGGCTGGATTTTTTAGTAATTAGTTTGAATGTTGAGTCACTTAATTTATGGGACTGTTGACAGATTTAATTGGGTGAATATAATGACAAATACAATGACTGATTGGCTTGATTTTTATGGGAAGCTTGATTTATATTTTTGTAATGGGATGGATTGGCATTGATTGACGTTTATTCTCATTTTCGGTTTTCTCTCTCTCCCTCTAAACGTTTTCTTTCCGATTCTTTTTCCTGTCTCCCTGACCCTCGCCCTCCCTCCGGTTTACCTCCTTTTAAGTTATACTTGAAAATTGGTTGTCCAATAATATTATTGAGAAACATAGCTCCAAAGGAGATTGAACTTCAGGGGGTTAGCCCTATGACTTGGATACATCTAGGGACAAGGACGGACTCAAGTAGAAATAGGGGGCTGAAAGAGGTGAATCTGATCAAAGAAAACCAGCTTCATAGTTATCTGATCAAGGAATGCACGATCTTCTTGTCTTTTATGTTTTTGTTTTGGTCATTTCCTCTTATGGTCATGTGTTGTGTGTTGTTTGTTCTTTGTGGTGATAAAATTATATTGGTATGTGCCTTTGGGCACGATCAGTTTGTTCATGCATAACTAAGGTCACTCGAATATGTTTTGGTTATTGTTTTTTGCATAGTTGAATTCGTTGGGTAGTGGATGATATATTGTACGTGAGTTCAGTGCTTATTTGCGTGTGTCGATCGTTCGACCCGTGCCTTCAGGCACATGCATACACTAGTAATCATACATAACATAAAGTCATTTACCCACTCGAACAATAAGAAACAACTTCAGTCCTCTTGTATGTGCAGTGGGGTCTTCTGTTGATGACTGCGTGATGAGAACAACATGGTATTTTAGAACACACCACAGCAAACAACGGAAACAATAATTTTCCAGCTCGAACTAAGTTAGCTACACGTCCACACGAACGATTTGGAAGCAGTGGGAAAATCTCCGTAATGGAAAAACAAAATCGCTAATCAAAACCCACACCGATGAAGAACTTACCCAGCGACGATGACGATCTTTTGTCGGAGCCGCAGTAACTGGGCTTCCCTTCGCTGGAGCCAATGAAGACGACGGCAACGCAGTATCTTTGAAGGCGAAGGAATACCAAGGCTGTTGGAGATGCTCTTGCGATTACGAGGGCGGAGGGTGGTGCAGCTTGCCCCAAACTCACACACACACTCTCTCTCTCTCTCTCTCTCTCTCTCTCTCTCTCTCTCTCTCTCTCTCTCTCTCTCTCTCTCTCTCTCTCTCTCTCTGTAGATAGAGAACTTCCACTCCCTAGCGTAGATGCAGAGTGAGGAGTAGAAACAGCGAGAAGGGAGGAATTGTAGAGAAAGGTCAAAAATGTTTTACTACTGGTTATTTATCTAACTGAGCAAAGGTAAATGAGTAAAATGTTTTTTGCAAAAATATTTTACGTCAAAATAAACATAGTCCTAGTTTTTGTTATTAATAAATATGAGAACGGGGCGGGTTGGATGAATAATACTCCTGTTTCCGACCTGTTTTCTAATGGGTGGAGTTTGAGCGGAGAAAATCGGGAGATAATGGGATCGGAATAATTGGGATCCCATTCACCGCTATAATTTTCATTGTTTTTATTCTCAATAGGGTTGGATTATAATTTTCATTGTTTTTATTCACAAGAACTTGGCATAGATCGAGTAATTAGAAGGATAAAGAATCCAATTAAATTGGTATATCTAACTGTTTAAATGCATTGCAGAAAGGCTATCTTTTTTTCTATTTTCTATTTTTTGTTCTTTTGAACTTCAAAAAGGCTATCTTAACTAAGTCCAGAATCAATATTTGACCAGACATCTAAAAAAGTATCGTCATTCATAATCCAAAAGGCCAAAGTTTTATGAGGCAATCCTTCTCTTTTGCTTACCAGGGCTTCTGTTTGAATGCATTGCAGAAAACCTATCTTTTCTTTCTTTTTTTTTTGAACTTCAGGAAGGCTATCTTTGCTAAGTCCAGTATCAATATTCGACCAGACAACCTAAGAAGAATCGTAATTCAAAATCCAAACGGCCAAAGGTTTATGAAGCAATCCTTCTCTTTTGCTTACCAGGGGTTCTCTTACATAGTCCGCGCCTTCTAAGTAGGACGGACACAACATGGAACAACACATAAAAGTGGGCACAACACCGATACCTACTATGGTACTAGTAGTTAAACCTATGAAGAGGAGTTCTTACATACAAACCAATTTTAGAAACTTTGCAGCAAAAAACAAAACTACAAGATGTTATTAAGCTGACAAACCTGCATAAAACACAAACTGTGCTCCTAAAATACTTCCAGGAACCTCTTCCATGTCTTCCAACACATAAATTCCCATGCTTCACCCAGTAAATGCAATACCAGATTTCAATGGCACTAGTTGTTATTTTTATAGTCACCAATGACCATTGTAATCATGATGCCTACTGTAATGTAATGTAACAGGTGGAACTACTTTCATTGCAGAAAGTTCAACGGAAAAAAATCAACAAAGGATGCGCAAGCACTCATAGCGGAGATACGCTATGTAAGGAATGTTGTAACCTCCAAAGAAACACGGGCACCACAATTTAACTAATTTATTCTTTATTAAACTTCAATTTCAAACGCAGATTAATTCTATGTCTTTACAGAGCATATGATCCCAAAGCTCATCTAAACATCAGTAGATTCAGGAAAGCCAATTGCTTTTGAAAAAACACATTAAGCTCATCTAAATCTATTTTCTCTCGGTTTCCATTACAATCTTTCGGCAAACTACCAAGTGGAAAACAGAAAAGAGCAGAATTTATTTTCACCATTTGGCTCGTAATCCTTATCCCACACCATCACCCTACAGCAAACCATCCACAAACTCAGCGCCAACCAAAAGATCCTCAAAATCGACAACTATTTGAATGATGGCTCCGGCGGAAGAGGAAGAACCTTTCGAGATGATGTTGCTATTACCACCATTGTTGCTCCTCAGCCATTCTTCGAGGAAAGGGATATGAGCTTGTTTAGCCATATTGTGCTTCCCTGCAAATAGGAAATTAAACACAGAAAACAGATAGATTTAGAATTTTAAAACACTTGGAGAATAAAAAACCCTTGTATCAACCAATGTAGAAAGTCATTGTCACAATAATAACTCATTGTAGATGGTAATTTCTCTAGGAGACTAATCCATCAAAGCAAGCGCAACTAAGATACTACTACATTATGACTTGTCGGCTGGCATTCTGCGAGTGCATGTGTATCGTTCCACATCCTAAAAAGACCGGAAATTGTACTAACGTGGATCAGAAACACCTTGAACAGCAAACGACAATTCATCAAGAGATTAAGTTAGACTTGATTGTGCAACTAAATTAACTCCTCCGAACTGATGCACTGCGGTTGAGTTGAGATTTTACTGCCCACTGCTCGGCTAGACGCCTAGTAGCACTGGCACATAACTACATACGATGGAATACAAGGAATCTCCTGTATAGATCGAGTTATTAGAAGGATAAAGAATCCAATGAAATTGGTATATCTAACTGTTCAAATGCATTGTAGAAAAGCTATCCTTTGTTTTCAACTTCAGAAAGGCTATCTTAACTTAGTCCAGAATCAATATTCGACAAGACAACTAAAAAAGTATCGTCATTCATAATCCAAAAGGTACCAGGGGTTCTGTTTGAATACATTGCCGAAAGGCTATCTTTTTCTTTTTGAACTTCAGAAAGGCTATCTTAACTAAGTCCAGAATCAGAATCAATATCGACCAGATAACCTAAAAAGTATCGTAATTCAAAATCCAAAAGGCCAAAGGTTTATGAAGCAATCCTTCTCTTTTGCTTACCAGGGGTTCTCTTACATAGTCCGTGCCTTCTAAGTAGGACGGATACAACATGGACCAACACATAAAGGTGGGCACAACACCGATACATACCAGTAGAGAGGAGTTCTTACATACAAACCATTTTTAGAAACTTTGCAGCAAAAAACAAAACTACTTGATGTTATTAAGCTGACGAACCTGCAACATAAAACTCAAACTCTGCTCCTAAAATAGTTCCAGGACCTCTTCCATGTCTTCCAACAAATAAATTCCCATGCTTCACCCAGTAATATGTAAATGCAATACCAGATTTGAATGGCACTAGTTGTTATTTTTACTGTCACCAATGACCATCGTAATCATGATGCCTACTGTAATGTAATGTAACAGTTGGAACTACTTTCATTGCAGAAAGTTCAACAGAAAAAAATCAACAAAGGATGCACAAGCACTCATAGGCATAGATCTTTACTTAATAGACTTGTTAAATCTTGGACACATAATATCAGCTCCTTTTGTTAGAAGAACGAGGTAACCTCCATAGAAACACAATTAATACGACTTTAATTTTGGAAAAAAAATAGCAGTGAAAATGCCAATGAGCAAAATATAATGCGGAGATATGCTACCTAAAGAATGAGGTAACCTCCAAAGAAACAAAGAAACACGAGCACCACAAGTCAAAATTGTACTCACGCTTGACACTGGGATTGAAAAGTCAGTTATCGACCTTGGACATGGGTCGAACACATTATTTCATTAGAAATGTCGAGGACACAGGGATTAGGGTTGTAAAGCCAAGTACAAAGATGCTAGAGCACGTTCATTTAATACCTGAGCTGAAATCTCTGCTCAAGCTTGGTTAAAAGTCAACCAAAGGAACTTTAGCAAAGTCTTTACATAATATTCAAGCTTGAGACAGTTTTACATGGAATGTATCATTTGAAAAATAAAGATTGGAGTCCAAGGAAAAAACATGAACTTCAAGAAAAGTAAAATTAACTTGTGAAAAAGAGAAGGAAAAATTAAGCGTAAACAACATGTGCAAACACATTCCTAAGATATGGGTAAGAGATAACCTAGGTTGCCCATCCTCCACCTTCAAAAGATTGCCAATTGAAAGGTCCCTTAAGGATGAGTCCATTGATGTTAGGAAGAAGACAATAGTGGATCCACGATTATTGAACAACACCTTACAGTCTTCTTGCTACAGACCACTGACAAACAATGTGAAAGTTTACAAGGCAATGTTGGGGTACGTCAATATCAACTATTTCAGAGGATTCTTCTCAACAAAAAAGGAATTGTATAGTACTATATAACAAAGATTTTAGAACTGTTATTTACCTCCATAAGTAGTCAAATTCATAGTTTCCCTTGCTTCAGCTTCATTGAGAGTTTCATAGCTAGATCTAATGAGAGCCTCTTCCAAATAATACCCAAAGGATTATGAGAATGCAAAGCCTCTGTGATTACAAAACAATCAAATTGTGGGTTTATTAATAATTAGTCTTGGAGTAACAAGAAAAATGTTGAGAATTGTGTTATGAGATGTAGATATATATTAAATTCAACTTACTTTGTTTGGTATTAACCTTGAACGTCGGCTTCCGTTGTTCATTATGATCTACAAGTCTCTCAAAATCCTTCCACAACTTGTCCACGGGAAGCTTTTTAACTTCAAACTTCGCAATCCGCACCAACAAGCTCATTTCCTTCCCTAGGAATATGACATATCTCATAATCCTTCAGGGGAAGATTCATATAATCATCCCAACGTTTAGTTGGGAAGGACAACCCTCCCCGCAAAGCATTCACCACATTGTTACAGAGGCAACTACTCGCCTACTAAAGAGTCCTATTGCACGGATCAAGAGTCAATTTGCCTCCGTATCAAATAATGTGATGTGCAGAATTGCTGTGGCGCAAGCATCATTTCTTCATACTGCTGTTCAGGAATCTTTTCGTGATCCTGCTTACAAGCAAATTTTATTTCATTTGTTCTCAGAGGTCTTGAATTCCCAGACAAGACTCAATAAAGATTTGCTTCCACTGTTCACCTATTTGGTTCATTCTGAAATTAGTGAGGTTTCACTTGGGGACCTTCTAAAATCAGTCTTATTTGATCCGAGTAAGATTCTTGCAGTGGTATTACCACAGGCTGGCCTTGAAGATGAAGAAAGAAGGCCTTAGTATTAGTTGGGTGCAGTGGCAACTGTAGTAATCCAGAGGTTGTAGAAGCATTGTGTAGTAGTGTCAAATCTATCGAGATTTGTGATTGCTTGTTTGAATGTTCTTCCATATTTACATCTCTCAATCGATTACATTATTCATTTATTCTATGTAGCTCTTGTGTGTTTTGTTTTTTTTGGTTTTTGATAATGAGAACTGGAATCTTGACAGGCCCAAAAGGAAGACCTGCACTTCCTTACAAGAGAGAGGGGATTATAAATGCTGTGCAAGAACCCTCAAGGGACACTGAAGTTAAATTTCTTGTATGCAGAATTGTTAATGTTAGTAATCTTCTTTGTCCTCAATACTTTATTCTTGATTTCTTTTCTATTTTGAGTTTTTAATGAAAATATCCTTCAAACTATCACCATTTTTCTACTTCGTCCTCGAACTATCGACTGATTTTGTTCACGTTGTTTTGATAGTTCGAGGACGAAGTAGAAAAATGGTGATAGTTTGAGGGATATTTTCATTAAAAACTCAAAATAGAAAAGAAATCAAGAATAAAGTATTGAGGACAAAGAAGATTACTAACATTAACAATTCTGCATACAAGAAATTTAACTTCAGTGTCCCTTGAGGGTTCTTGCACAGCATTTATAATCCCCTCTCTCTTGTAAGGAAGTGCAGGTGTTCCTTTTGGGCCTGTCAAGATTCCAGTTCTCATTTTCAAAAACAAAAAAAAACAAAACACACGAGCTACATAGAATAAATGAATAATGTAATCGACTAAGAGATGTAAATATGGAAGAACATTCAAACAAGTAATCACAAACCTCCAATGATAGATTTGACACCACTACACAATACTTCTACAATCTTTGGATTACTACAGTTGCCACTGCACCCAGCTAATACTAAGACCTCCGGCCTTCTTACTTCATCTTCAAGGCCAGCCTGTGGTAATACCACTGCAAGAATCTTACTCGGATCAAATAAGACTGATTTTAGAAGGTCCCCAAGTGAAACCTCACTAATTTCAGAATGAACCAAATAGGTGAACAGTAGAAGCAAATCTTTATTGAGTCTTGTCTGGGAATTCAAGACCTCTGAGAACAAATGAAATAAAATCTGCTTGTAAGCAGGATCACGAAAAGATTCCTGAACAGCAGTATGAAGAAATGATGCCTGCGCCACAGCAATTCTGCACATCACATTATTTGATACGGAGGCAAATTGACTCTTGCTTAATAGAAGACATGACCATTTTAGGAGTTTATAACATCGTTTAAGAGATTGGGCCATTAACTCCTTTTCCATAAGAGACTGGGACCTTAACTGCTTTTCCATGAACTGCACAATGGTTTCCGCAAAAGTATCCAAAAATGAAACTTGAGATAAAGCTCTTTCTATGACATCATCAACTGCTTTCTTTGATTCATCATCATCATAAACGTACAAAGTTTCGAATATCACCCGCACCAATAGTGATGCAAGTTCAGAAGATATATCTGCGGGTCAAAACAACCATTATAATAAACTGAGAGCAAAAGTGAGTGAATCACAGTTTAAAGTAAATAAATCAGGAAAAAAATATGGAAAATCATTTTCACACTCCACTAATTGATGAATGCACTCCACAATTTGTCTTTTAAATATTTTCAACATTGTGTTGTCTGTAATATTTAAACTTTAAAGACAAATTGTGGAGTGCATTCATCATTTCGGGGGTGTGAAAAAAGCATTAACCAGTTTCAATGCAATAACAATCCTTTTCCACAACAAATGGATTAGGAAGAAGCAGTGGTCTACATATGTAACCTGTATTTGACTACTAAGGAAGAAATAGCATCAAAGCAAGGTTGCTAAATTTGGCATTTGTTAAGCAACGTAGCATGACAAAGTTTGAGGTCGGATATCCATGTTAGCTATTAGCCTATTACACATCGAAGATGGCAGGGCTAAAACTATTAAACCATCAAAGTAAAATGATGGTTCTGTTAAGCAATCTGTCCTTGACATGTGTATTCACCCGAAATTGATAATTTGCTTATAATGTAGATGAATGGCGCAATAACTTGTCGTAGCCTAACTACAGGATCCAAAATACTTGATCTCAAGTAACTATCAGGAGCCCACATGGTTTACCACATACTGGAGATCACCGATATAGACGTCCAATGTGGGATGGCGTTACAAATTCTTCACCTTTTACCATTGCGTCCCCAACAGGTTGAGCAATAGAGAGACCCAGCCTTACCCAGTCTTTCCCCCTGACACATGGATGATGCTTTTTAGTCGTGTCAACACGACTTGACACGTGAAGTTTACGATCAGAGAAGATCGAATATGGAAGAATTTCAAAGAGTTGAGTACCCTTGGGAGTTCAAAACGAACAAGAACAATCGAAGAACAAAAGTGACGAGATTCTCACAATTTGCAACTAGTGTCACTATCTTTGCTTTCGGGATCTACAACAGGGTCAATGTTTTTGTTTTTTGTTTTTTATAAGTACTTCACTTTTATAAAGCCCAAACCAAAAAGAGAACAATCCAAGGCGATGGCCCTGGTGTATACATCAGACTAGCAACCTACCACTACAAAATTGGAAAGACAAAACTAAAGAAAATACTCCCTCCGTTCCTAAATGAGAGTCCCTCCTAGAAATTCTAACTTTTTTAGGGAAAATGTAATCATTACACCTACTTTCCACCATTACCCTTATATTCTATCTATTTAGCACCATTTGTATTCACATATAAGAGACACTTTTGGAATTTTATCAAATTTCTATTTGGAAAGGGACAATCATTTTGGAACATCCCAAAGTGGAAAGGGACTATCAATTAGGAACGGAGGGAGTACAAAACAGCCTACACTATACACTACGATTAACAAAATCAGAGTTTTAATATGTAGCCTTCAACCAGCCCCCACTTGGCGCACAAGGACCTATTAATCATGGAAGGTTTCACCTTCTTTGTTGAGCTAAAAAAATTCTCGAATAGAATTGATGATCATTTGAGCTAGGATAAAGAATGCACTCTTCTCGATTAGGGGAGAGGGAGAAAAAAGATATGGACCAACAAAAACATAAGAGGGAGGCTACTACCATGTATGAATGTATAGATATATATGTGTATATATATATAGAGAGAGAGAGAGAGCGCTACCTGTGTTATCAAGTGCAGATCCAACTTCATTTCGGAAGATGTTCACACGAATGTTGATGTTTGGGGAAGAAATTGATTTAGCAACATCTCTAAGCTTTTCCAGTGTCTTGCCCATTGAAACGGTGATGAGGAAATCAGTCGAGAAATGCAGGAGAAGGAGGAGGCGAAACTGGGTCTGTTCTCTGTTGTGTCGATCGAGTCTCGGGGAGGAGAAGAAGAAGGTGGGTCTGCTGTAACGCTGCTGTTGTGTGACTTGTGTCGATCGATCTCAACCCTAGAGGTTGATTTGCACTCAAGGAAATTATTCAGTGCATCACCCACAAGCTGTATGCATCATAGATGAAGGGTTGAGATTATTTTTTGGGCTTAATTGACCGGGAAACCACAAGGCGCGCACCTCATCGCCTTGCGCTAAAAAGCTCACGCTTCAACGCCTTGACCTCGCCTTTGTGATCTGCGCTTAAGTGCCTATACCTGAGGCGCATACCCCTCGCCTGGCCTCAGCTCCATGCGCGCTTTTTAAATGAAGAGAGCTCGGGGAAGACTAAAGAATGGATGGAAAGCTGGTTACCATCTGGAAATCTTCTTTTTTTTCCCCCCCTTTGGCTGCAACGAGTTTCGAACGTTGCCAAGTGAGATAAATTGTGACTCTAAATGCACATTTGGAGTCCTCGTGGGTTTTTGCTTTTGAAGGGAAACCTTCCCTTTGTTTTAATAATTTTTTAAAACATTATAAACATTTACGGTGAATGAAAATAAAATAATTTACCATTCTCAAAATATCATAAGTTTTTTTTTATAAAAAACATAAGTAGAAAGCTGCAAGTATAACCGTTACCAAACAAGCCCTAAACATTACCAAACAAGCTCTTCGGCTTCCCTGGCAAATGGTGATTGAGCTATACATCAATCATCTCGGCTTGCCGGGGCCGATGTTTCTATTCTAAAACCCATCTCCCACATCGGAGGAAAGGTCCCTATTATTCTTTATTTTCTTAGGCATATATATGGCTTTCGATTGATAAGTCCCCTATTATTCTTTATTTTCTTAGGCATATATATGGCTTTCAATTGATCAGTACATACAGGTAGGGGCTGAGTTAGGAGATGAGCCAGGAATTTAAGACTGTAGGGTAATTGATCAATACATACAGGTAGAGGTTGAGTTAGGAGACGAGGTAGGGGTTGAGTTAGGAGACGAGCCAGGAATTTAAGACTGTAGGGTAAAAAACTTGGAACCGTAGAACTATTTTTCTGGACATAGATGGTTCTCTCCCTCTCAAAATCCTAGCCGTCTAAATTATTTTTCTTCTCCCTTCCCCTCTGCTGTTTCACTATCCATGAATGGCAGCGGGAGATGAAGACCATGGGACTAGTTCTAAACCTCTTCATCTAGATTTTAGAATTTGTAATTTGTTTTGATTCTCCCTTCACTACAAATCAACAACTTGTCATCCGATCTATGAGAGTTGTCTCTCGTTTTTGCGAGAGTAGTTAGTATCGTATTTGGACGAACATTTTGTCTACGGATCGAGTTTTGGAGGATGTTGATTCACAATGATATTCATGCCAACAAAGCTCTAACCCAATATTTGCGGGGCAACTCGTTGTGTCTTGTATGATTTATAGCTTTGAGAGTTCATTGTTGCGTTCACACTTGTCGTCTTTCGTCTTTGGTTAGTACTTTATCACTTTTGAAGCTAATTTAGGCGTGATGCCTGGATTAAGGTGAAATACATCAAACTGCCTCGTATGTTTCTCGTTTTGCATTAGTTAGATGATTAATTTGGCTTTGTCTTAAATATTGGGAATAAACTATGTTATGTAAGTGCTGCTAGGCTTATATGATCAACATAATGAGAAAATTACCACTAAGAATACAAAAATGCATGTTAATTTCTATTAAGGATGAACTCAATTTATTAACCTCCAAGGACGATCACATTATGAAGATTGTCCTTTTACCCTTCAAAAAATACAATTTCATACTTTATTATTTCTTTCTATTATAGGATAGGGTATTCTAGGGCTAGGGTAAGGTACCCTAGGGTTTAGGTACTTTCATAGGGTTTTAGGGTACACTTATCTATTATAGGGCTTTAGTGGTTTAGGTATTTTTATAGGGTTTAGGGTTTTAGGCACTTTCAGAGGCTTTTAAGGTACACTTTTCTATAATAGGGTTTTAGCAATTTAGGCACTTTTTTAGGGTTTAGGATTTTAGGCACTTTCATAGGGTACCGTAGAGTTTAGGTTTATGCACTTCCATAGGGTTTAGGGGTTTTGGTACTTCCATAGGGTACACTAGGGGTCCGTTTGATTAGCGAGAAAAATGGTAGAAAGTGAAGTGAAAGAAAAGAAAAAGAAAATGTAATTTTTTTCTCACATCCGTTTGATTAGGATGAAAGTTTTGCAAGAAAATAATAGAGAAAATAAAAAATTATTGTTTGAAAAGAAAGAAAGTTACCCAAATTAAATTGGCTATTCAACTCTTACAATTTAAAGGAGTGAAAGATTCATAGCAATTTCAAAACTAGGAGAGTTAAGCTTTGTTTTAACCAAAATTACAACATACAAACATTTAATAAGCATAAAAACATTTCTGGTTTCAAAGAACATCCATCTCGTCATAATTTTGCCAAAACCAGAGCAATTCAGTCAAAATTGTGCTATTAATTTCAAAGGAAGGAAAGTAAACACACCTGGTCATGCACTTTCAGCACAGCTATGAGATGAAAACGAAGCAAGCAAATCAGCTTGATTGCATCACTCAAAATTGTTTCCGACTTTGAGAGAGTCATCTTCACCACCGTTGAAACATCGCTACCTTAGCTTTGGCTTAGAGCTACATCGAAACGAAGAGATGCAATCAGAGATGCCAAAATAGAGAATGAGTAGACAAAACACTATTATAAGGTTCAACAACAGAGTTAGAGATCTGAGGAGGAGTGTATACAGTAAACCCTAGTTTCGATTTTTTTCTGAGTCGATGAAAGCCAAGTAGGGATCCAAGGCTTAAGGCTATTCCAAGCCCAGATCTAACTCGAAAACAACTAAACAAAATTCCCCCAAAAATCAAACAAATTTATACTTGGAATCCAGGAAATGAAAGTGCAGAAAGAGATGGGAAAGAGTAGAATCCATACCAAAAGGCAGAAATGGTTGAGAACAAAATTGATGTCGGATCTACACAACAAAACGGCCAATATTTTCTAAGACACATGCAAACAAATTCTTTGGCCGTGTAAAACAAAGAATCCGCTAGCTTCATATACAATACTCATTTATTTTTCTAGAACAAAAAACTGTTACGCCTAAGGTTGATCCTGGTCAAATCTAACAGTTATAAACCGGATCAGTTGGCGGGGAATCTTGAATACAGGCCAAAAAAAAAACACAAATATATAAAACCATTGGAATCCTAGATCAACAACGAACAAACCCTAAACACGAAACTCTGCACCCACATCAGTCATACCAAACAACATTGTTATGATCAGCTAGCATAATCCAGTGATTAGCTATTTTGGCTAATCTTGGCTTTGAACGAAGTAGTTAGTTGGAGTTAGTTGGGTTTGTGCTGAGTCAGCACCTATTCTGTTTTGTATTTCAGTTCTGATTAGTTGTAGTTGTGTACGTATAAGAAGGGGAGTAAGGAGAGCTCAGGAGGGTATTCATTGATTCATCTGTAAACAAATTGGTTGGAATAAGAGTAAAGTTTCTCTCTTTCCATTACATTTCTGTCTTCTTCTTTCAAGCTGTTACATTGGTATCAGAGCCAACGATTCTTCGCTTGTGAGAAACCATTGCGATGGCAGATGGGACTAGAGGTCAAGACTTCAAGAAATTGGAGGAATCCGTTAGGGTTTGCAAAGAGGGTTACGACGGGCATTCGAAGGAATTGCATGCAATCAAGAATTCTTTGGCGGATCATTCCAAGGAGATGGGCGAGATCAAGCATTCGTTGAAGGATCTGGGGGACATCAAGGAGATGTTTGCAGCGATTGTGGTCAAATATGACAAGATGGCAGAGCACATTTACGGGAAACACCCTCAAGAACACCGCCAAGAACACCATCACGACTCTTTTAGGGTTTCTGAAAACCATTTGGAACTTGCTGGGTCTTCCCATTTTGCTCCAAATTTCGGAACCAGGTATGCCAAAATTGATTTTCCCAAGTTTTATGGAGAAGATCCAACTGCATGGGTTTACAAATGCGAACGTTTCTTTGACTACAATTCTACCGATAACCACAATAAAGTACGATTGGCCATTCTACATTTAGAAGATAAAGCAATACAGTGGTATCAATGGTTTGAGAAAACTCATTGCGTGGTTAATTGGGAAATGTTCAAACAAGGGATTATTGCTAGATTTGGGCCTGATTTGTATGAAGATGCTGTTGGGGACTTGACTAAACTCAGGCAAACTGCGTCTTTTAGGGAATATCAGGAACGTTTTGAGATCTTGGCCAATAAAACCTTTAATTTGCCCGGAGAATTCTTCACAAGCTGTTTTATCAGTGGACTTAAAGAGGAGATAAAGGCCAATGTTTTGATGTTCAGACCCGCCACTGTCTCACAGGCCATCAGTTTGGCCAAACTCCAAGAGTACAACATTGATGCTATCACCAAGAAGACTAAACAAGGGATTAAGATGGGGGAGACTGGTGTCTCTAATCAGTTTCGGCCTAATGTCTACCCAATCTGTCAGGAAGGAACTTCCAAAGGAATTAGAAGAGAAAAAAGCAAAGGGATTGTGTTTCAAGTGCAATGAGAAATACACTAGAGGGCACGTATGTAGAAAGAAACAATTATATGCCTTGGATGGGGACCATGAAGACCAGGAACCTGAACAGGAAAGTGAGGAGGAAGTAGATCAAGAGCAGGAAGAAGATTTGCAAATTTCCATCAATGCCTTAACTGGTTCAATATCTTATAGAACAATGAGGATTCAGGGTAATGACAAGAAGAAAAGGGTAGTAATTCTGATTGATTCTGGCAGTACACACAATTTCCTCAACCAAGAAGTGGTTAAGAGGGTGGGAATAGAAACCACAGAAACTGATTCCTTACCAGTTTCAGTAGCTGATGGTACTAAGATGGTCAGTACAGCTATGTGTAAAGGGTTCAAGTGGGAAATGCAAGGGGTGGAGTTCCAAGCAGATATGAGGGTCCTGCAACTCAAAGGGTGTGACATGGTGTTAGGAATCCAGTGGTTGGCCACCCTAGGGCCAGTCAAGTGGGATTTCCAAAATTTGAGCATGGATTTCATTTTGAATGGCAGAAGACATGGCAGAAGACATGTTCTGAAAGGAGGAAAGAAAGAAGGCCTCAAGGTGATTGGGACTGGGAAAATGCAAAAGATATTGCAGAAACAACCCCAGGGACTAATAGCACAAGTTTTTTCCTTACACGTGGAAGACCAACCTGGGACTTACAATCTTGAAGCAACCAATTCTGAGGTGGAAGGCTTGCTAGATAAGTTTGAGGAAGTGTTTCAGGAACCAAAGGA
>JAOTQK010048935.1:0-14831 GCA_025642025.1 Rhododendron ferrugineum | reverse complement strand
AACATTTTCGCTTGTTATGCCCATGTCCACCACACAAGCTACAAGACTGTTTCTGTGATGGTTGCCCCTCAAGCCATGTGGGAGTGTACTCCAAAGTGGGAGTGTACTCCAAAGTGGTCGTCGATTCGCCTTCCCCGCCGCCGGCCATTCAAATTTTCTATCCCCCAAACCCAAAAGGTAAAAAATTCAATTCTATACCCACCACTTCTATTACAACTCTCTATCTTCTAACACCTACCCGCCCGACTTTAATTTGGGCTTGTGTCTATTCAAGGATGCCTGTCAATCTCACGCCATTTCAGATTCTCTTTGAACGGAATTTAGGGAATATATAAAACGAGGCATGCGTATCTTTTATCTGCGCCATGTAAATGTCGTATGGGTAGCAAGCTGTTTTGTTATAACTAGGCCAAGCAACCATTTCGCCAAGCAGCTCAATGTTCAGACGCAGAGAGAGAGAGAGAGGCATACCGGAGTTTGGACGTTGGCCGTTCAACGGACGCTCGCACAGAGGGGAGGAGAGCTGAGATCGCCCTAGCACAGAGGGGGCAGAGGAGAGAAGTAATGAAGCGTCTTTTGGAAGAGCGTATATAAAGCCCTAGCGCTATCTGAGAAAGCGCTATATAAAGCCCTAGCGCTATTTGAGAAAGCGCTATTTGCTTGCGTGGATATTATTGCCACGCAAGCCAATCAATAGCATTAGTGGAACTGACGCTTCTCTGGTAGCGCCTTTTCAAAAGCCGCTACCGAGTAGTTGTAAAAATAGTTTGAAAACCAGATCACTTCGACCAATTGTTTTTAAAAAAAGATTACTTTCATAAAAAACTCGATACAGTAATCATCATCTTCTTCTTCGCAATCGTTTAGCTTATTCACCCTCTGTTATTATATATATAAAGATGAAGAACAACAGCACGATAACTTTTCGCCAAACCCTCTTTCCAAATCCACAACGGGGTCGATGTATCTGTTTTCGCACTGTTAATCTGAAGGCGGGTGCATATGGGATGGCGGGTGCAAATGGGACTGTCAGTTTCTACTCAATTCCATTTGATTTGTTTGGCGATGGAGGAGACGACGACGTAGTTAACTCCTCAAATCCAGATGTAGAAGGTCTCGTGCCGTTTTACGAGGGCACTGATTTCCCAATATCTTCCACACTTTCTTCCGTTGGGTCTTCTCTATTTGTTGTCGGAGGTAGTAAGAAATGTATGCGGGGTGGCCCCAGCTTAACAACATTCAAGATTTACCGGTTCGATACAACAGCACCTGCTGATGGCTGGCTTGCTATAAGCATGCTTACCCCCAGAACATTTCCTCAAACCGTAGTCATGGATGGGAAGCTTTATGTCTTTTTTGGTGGTCCTTATGCTCCATTCGCTGAGATGTTTGATCCTTGCTCGATATCGTCCACTTCTGTGCCATTGCCTCTGCCCCCAGTTTGGCTGACCAACAGTTGGTGGCACATGGTAATTGCGGCCCTTCAGCCCTCCAAGAAGATTTTAGTGGCGTCATCGGATTTTGCCTTAGTGTACAACGTCGTGGATCATGTTTGGGAAGATTTTGATCATGTAATTGACTTCTCCGACGCACAAGTTCAAGGTCAAGCAGTTGTGGTTCGAAACAGTACCCTTTTGTGTTGGTGTACTAAAGACGGAGCAGAGGTTTATGCCTATGATTTGGTTCTCAGAAGGTGGTTTCAATCTCCTATAAATGGGTTGGACGAGCTAGGACCAGATGAATCGAGCATCTTTCTCCCGTTGTTCCCGCTTGATGACAACCACCTCTGCCTCTTATGGGAGAAGATGGGTTACGAGGATACTATTTTGCCTCTCGTCCACTGTACCAAAATTCAAGTTTCAGTCTACAAGGGTGCCGGGGGTGAATACAGACTTGATGTCGTTGTTGTCGCCTCCCAATCTTATGTGCTGCATGAACAAAATGAAACTATCCTCGATGCCCATGTTTTGTGAGTACTATTTATCCTATGCTCTCGTGCTTTATAAGCTTTACTTCTTTTTTATTTCCTTCTATTGATAATCGCTGCTGTTATATTCTTGTGTGTGTATGCCTTAATCCCCACATAATAGTTTATCTAAGTTTCTTATCTGCTAAGAATCTGCGGGCTATCATCTGATAGACAAGTGGATGCCAACTATTAGTAGTTGATTATTTGACAATCAATGCTCTGAAAGTTGCTAGGCGTTGGTCCGGCAGAGGAGGGGTGCCTAGGGGCTGATTAGTCGGGCGGCTAACACCTCGAAGCCAACTAGTCGACCGACTAGGCGGATTATAGTCCAGGTGTTGGACCCCCGCGGCCCCGCCTAGCGCCTAGGCACCTACTAGTTGGTACCGACTTTTAGAACACTTCTGCCAATATCCAACCTGTTGATTGGTTGATTGCCCACCGTGATACAAGTTATTGTATCTTATGTCACTTTGAAGTTATCAGTTACATAGCAGGGTACTTCAACCATCGTCATCATTCAATCTCACCTCAACTGCAAAGTAAAGGTAAACTGCCCCAAGGCTACATGACACAGAAACTATCATCATAAACAACACAAGGGTTGTTCATTTAAGACAGAAGCTAGTATGCTACCTTATTCTTGTCCAATTCTCATCCTTGTAGACAGGAGAACATCTTCAAAGAGTTTTCCGCCGATGGAGTGTTTTCTTATTTTTGGTCCTGGGGAGGACATAATTTTGAGAACTACCGCAATTGGTGGCTGGCTTTTTTCTCCAGACTTGCATAACTCAATCATTTTATACGTGTAGTCGTGTACGAAAGCTTTACACATTTATGTTTGGTCTAGTTTATAAAAACGGCAAGGAACTTGAGCAATCCTTTCGATTGGTCAAAGAATACTGAAAAGTGAAAACCATCCAATTATTGTTTCTTTCTCTCTTTCACTTTTAAATTCTGGTTTTATTCATTTTTCTGGTTTGAGAAAATAGTTGACTGTTTTATTTGTTCAATGTGTGTTAAACCACGAGATCATTCCTTTTCTTTGTGTTGTTTTAATCGTAGTCTTGGAGAGGAGGATGAAGGTGGAGAGAAGGGCAGTGGACTGGGTTGTCATGACCATGGTGGAAGGACTTTGGAACGTTGCGGTTATGCGGGCGGCGGCAGAATTGCTATAGGTATTGCACCCTTCAAGATGTGCTTTAAGTGCTGGCTTCCAGGACATATGGAAAAGGACTGCAAAGGTATACCTTGTTTCAGGTGTCGGGAAATTGGACATATGGGAAAGGACTGCAAAGGTATACCTTGGTACACGTTGGAGGGGGGCAGAATGTTAGCAGCAGCGGCGGTCAACCCTCCTTATTAAGAAGTGGGTGAAACATGTTTCTTCGCGTTGTAACTAAGTATTGCTGTCTCTGCTTAGTTTTGTTAGTAGGTGAACCTGCGTGATGGTACTTTGGTTTTTGAGGATTGCTATATAAGGTCTCCTCTCTAGTATGGTTTGGCATTGAATGTTTCTTTGATAGGATTTGTTGAACGTCTTATGGAAACCCCTTCTTTCTTTGATATAATTTGTGCCAACATGATATGGAAATCCCTTTTCTTTCTAAGCAATTCAACTAGGTCTTTTCTTATAGGTCTATGGTCTTGTGCTTTTCGAGTTTGCCTCAGTAATTTGGTATTGGTACATGTCACGAGAGTGCAACCACTGGATTAGTGCGAAGATGTTCCGAGCGCCGTTATGGGGAAACTGGAGTGCTCCTTAGTTATCTTAAAAGGTTTTCCGAGCGCCGTACATGTCACGAGAGTGCAACCACTGGGTTAGTGCGAAGATTTTTCAAGGTGCTCCTTAGTTATCTTAAAAGATTTTTTTTCCTTGTCGTTAGTATCGTCCTTTTAAGATGATTTTTGCACTCTACTGGTAGAGATACATCTTTCTTGGTAAACAGTTAAAAAAAAGGCCTTTGCATTGTTTGCAAAACGATATCCTGTGTAGAGTACGTGTCCAAGTTTTTTGAATAATGTAATGGAATACCGTCTGGTGCCCGAATGAGTCGGGTTGGTTAACTGATGTCATCTGGTCAAATATGGATGAATGTCCTATTAAGTTGGTTTGTATTACATATGGATGAATTTACGTTATGCTTTCCAAGTACGGTCACTCAAACGGTAGACATCGATTATTCTAAAATTGTAAACCATGAAAAGAACAATTCACATAGCAACTGCGAATACATTTGTGGTGATATTTAATCGGACCTAGCTAGTGCATGCTTTACTCATCTACCATCGACTTCAATACTACTTCAATTTTCACATGGAGGACGGCTTACTTGATTGAGGCACCTCGGACTTCGGCTGGCAAAACCTTTTGTTTTGCCATCATTATGGTCTACAATATGATTACTTCTTCAACATAAAAATCCAAGATCAAAACTTGTACTTCTTCTATTTCAGACACAATGTGTTGGGAGGGTCAGATAATATGAACCCCACATGATGCTCATCTGCTTTGGAGTATTTTACCTACAAGTGCCAAATGGATTGTCGTGAACAAGTCTTTAATTCTAATTTATGCTAGTGCTACTTGATCACTACAAAACTTGAGGTTGAGTTTATCCGATCAGATGAGAATGATGCCGAACGTGAAGATGAATTTTTGGATTACATTTAGCATTTTGATAAATATGAGATTTAGGATCTCTTTCTTGCTTCAATGCTATTTTGTAAATAAATTATCAGACTTTATAGTGCCTTCCCTAGTAAATAGGGATAGGGTTTAGTCCATTCCTATAAAGGAAAAAAAAGAGCGGGTACCACGTGGTTGTCCGCTCGCGCATCCGAGTCGTCCATTTCATTTTTGAACGGCTCAGATTTGGAGAGAGAGAAAGTGTTGGGTGAGAGGAGAGAGATGGTTTTAATTCGAGCCGTCCAAAAGTGTATTGGACGGCTCAAATGCACCGAACGGGTACCACGTGGGATATACCTGATCCCTATAAAGGCATCTGCAACAGGTTTTGGGCAGAATTGATCAAATGCAAGAGGAAGAATATTGGTTCAGGATGTACCTAAAGGGGTAATTAAATAAGAAAGATCTCATATCCCAATCAAAATTATCCAAGAATGAAACATTGTATAATATTGAACTTCTATTCCTTCGTCCTTCCAGTTCAAAAAATAATAATTTCTTCATCCCATGGATTTGCTCTCCCTTTGCCCAGCAGCTTTGTTCGAGTTATTGATTTAGCAAAGGTGAGATTTCAAAAAAGTTAAAAACTGTGGCCTTTGATCATTATGGAACAAAAATTAGCTTATAAGTTGCTTCAAATCCTTAGCAAGAAAACTAGTCTGTCGCTACACTCGTGTTTCAGACTTCAATCGGCAATCTGAGGTATTTCATTTCTCTCTCTCTCTCTGGTTTCGCTTTCTCTCTCTCTCTCTCTCTGTTTCCCTCTATCTCTCAACTCTCATCCTCACCTGAAACCTGCATCTTGCAATCGGGTTCCAAAGATATGAGGGCTCAATGTTGGTGTGTCAAACCTCATAAAGTCTTGATTTCGAAGAAAACCCAGCTTTGGAAAGTGGGGCTTAAATGAGGCAAACCAAACCCTAAACGTATGTATATATACGTAATATTTTTTTTGGAATTAACTTTTTCTAGTTTCGGTTCAGTTATCTACTGAATTAAAATTAAACCAAATGTTGTTAATGAAGTGTGTTCTTCTCTTGTTGTGGATTGGGTAACAATAAATCAAAGGTTTCATTTAATGGCTATTAAAAAAGCTTATTTGAGAACCTAAAAGAACAAGTGGTTGATCTTATATGTTTACTCTCACTTAAATTTCATTACTGAGTATAATAAAATAGTCAACTTCAATCGCTGGACAAATAAAACTATCAAGGCTTATTTTATAAGCATAAGATAAATCTTTCAATACTTTAAAAAAAAAAGTGTGTTTGAAATTTCAATGTCAACTAATTTTTCCTCTGCCATTGGGTTTAGTTGCTGGGTGGTACTAAATGTTATAATGCTTGCTAAAACAATTGAGAAAGTTAAACGGTTAAGATATTTGGTCAAATCTCATTTTCTTGAAAAAAATAGTGTCGCAAATATAAATGTTATAGAACCCCACATGAAAACTTTTAAAGGATGGAGATCTCACTTGTGTTTATATGAAGATTTGAATTACATATTAGAATGCACTTTGGTTAGCACCTACTCTGGGTAAGATTAAACATTTTATTTGGAAATGTTTTCACAATATTGTACCAGTATAAGAGGTGTTGTTTCGCAAACAGGTGGTTGCCGATCCACTATGTAGTATGCGAGCAAATGATCTCTATAAAAAGAATGAAAGTGATACGTTTGAATAGAGTTGATCCGAGTCAGTTTGGCTATCTAATATGAGTATTATATTTCAATTAATATAATGAGCAACAAGAACTAACCCGGCGCGCATCTAACTAGTTCATACCTAAAGCATCCTCCTCCATTAAACGGGATGCTTGTGCAATTAAATCTGAATTTTCCATATAACTTGACAACTTATCATGAATACCGACAGAGAGAACACCCTTACCCAGGAGCAACCTTAAAAATTCCTTTGCTTCCTCAACATCACCTTTCTCTTTCAAGTACTCCAGACAAGCAACTAAAACGGGCCCGCTTGGCTTCCATCCTGGCTTGAAAGCCGAGACAGCAACCTTGAATGCTTCTATTGGCTTTGGCATTTCATTAACACAAACATATCCTACAGCCAAATAATACCATGCGCGTGGGAGAGGCTTGCCTCCTTTCATTCTTGCCTCCTTTCATTAACACAAACATATCCTTGAATTTTGTTAGTTGTTTTTATTAAAGGTGAGGCGGGCAAATGAAAAAACAGTGATACGACTTGTTTGAGACTCATTTAAAGCACAAGTCATACAATTAAAGAGAGTTTACTTAGGCCCGTTATGTTAAGGGAAATACTCCAAAGTACTTACTTATTTTTTTTAAGTAAAGGTGATGTATAGTGAGAAAATGACTTGTCTCGTAAAACGGAAAATAAGAACTATAGTGGAACGGGCCCTAAGTAAAAAGATGTTCAAGCCTCAATCTCTGCACGTACAATTCCATCTGAAGAGAAAATTAATCAGCGTGAGAATTAAGAAGATGTTAAGTGTATTCACGGAAAACGAACAATAGAATAGAAATAGATGCAGGAACGCAAGCAAGAGCAACTAAGAAGCTAAGAAACATACAAAAAAAAAAGAGTTCATGGAATTAGGCTCGCAATAAAAATGGCATGAGAGTCGGCTTTAAGCATTCAGAGAAAAGGTGGGAAAATAATGAGAAATGTTTGGGTGCAAATAGGGTATAGTCCACGTGGTACCCGAGCACGCATACAAGCCATCTAAATGTGTTTTGGACAGCCAGGATTTAGAGGTTGAGAAAGAGGAGAGAGAGTAGTTGGCTAAGAAGGAGAGAGTGCTTGGATCTGGGCCGCCCAAAACATAGTTGGACGATTTGAATGCACGCTGGGTACTACGTGGTGGTCAGGGCCAGCCCAGGGTAAGCCCCGCAGGCCCGTGGACTTGGGCAACCCCAGGCTAGGGCAACCAAAAAAAATTCATGTCAATGAATACATTTACAGTTTGACAAAGATATAGCACAAATGGTGTAGCTTGTTTGTTGGTTAACAATATGCAATTAAGATTCCACAAGGAAGGTTATGGGTTTAATACTTGTTCCCACCATTCAAAGTCTTTTTCTCTTCTCTTTTTTTTTCTTTTTACCTTTTTTATGTTGTCACTAAAGCTAACAACAGAGTAAGAGACACATTCGTAAAAATTGTCACTTTTTTTAATGACATCTTTGTGACAACAATTTTTTGGTTACTAATGTATTTTAGTGCCAATTTTTGCATGCAATGAGAATGTGTTTTCTTTGAATCGGATCGTGCTAATCATAAACCACTATAACCGAGATTACATTTTAATTTGGATTTTTTGATATAATTCAAACTAAAAGCACAATGTAAGATTGATTTTGTTTGTTTGTTTGTTTTTTTGACTTGTATGTATTTTTATTTCTTGTAACTTAATAAGAGCTACGTGGGCAACCAAACTTGGGGTTAGGTTTGGGCAACCCAAACATAAACATCGGAGCCGGCCCTGGTGGTGGTACCCAATTTGCACCCAAAAAACTACTCGAAAATAATACTAGAATAGCTAGAAAAAGAATAGGGTATAAGGGCCAGAGATCCTTGGTTGTAAGGTTTGATCGCTTGTTTTTTTTCCCAATATATTAGTATGTTAGTCAACAGGGGGTTAAGAGGTTGTCCATAGTCCTGAATCGCAAATCCGTCTCTCGTGGGACTCAAATTTCGACCTCTACGGAGGAGAAAAATGAGACAACCGACTCACCAAGCTTGGGAATTGCTGCGATTTAGTACATTTTGGACACCCTTGTGCACTCTTTTGACTGGAGGCTTCCGGACAGGGTAGAGCTCGACATGAGCGAGGCATTTGGCCTGGTGTTGAAAAAGGCGGTGCCGCTATCGGCTGTGGTCGTACCAAGGATATCGACAAGTACTTATGAGTCTTGAATTGAAAGTACTCCATGTCCATAGTTGGCCCTTTTCGGGATAAAAGTCAGACTTAGTACTTTTTAGTCCTTATGATGATAGTCATAGACATCAAGTTTCAATTTCGTCCCTACAAATTGGAAATGTCTGAGTCCTTATATTCAATATTTTTGGCATTTTTGGTAGTTCTAGTAGAGATCTCGTACATAGTTTTGTGTGTCATATGACATACACGTAATATAATTTGCTGATTTTTTTTTACACAACTAAAGGTTCTAAATTAGATCTCGATGTAAAAAAAAAAAATGGAAATCTATTTACGAATACATGTGAGTATTTCTTTACCTGAATATTGGATTGGTTACTCAGAAATGAGTAAAAAATGAGAACAGGAGTGTCTTTTTCTTTTCCTGCCAAAGTTTAGCAGTGATTTATTGATAACAGAAAGACAATCAATTACATTAGATGGGCTGAAATCCTCCTGGAGAGAATTAAAAAGCCAGGGGGATAAAACTCCCAAGATCTAATCCCACCCGCACCCTCTCACTGCACTCTTGGCCACATCGTGCACCACAAAATTGTCACGTCTCCTAACAAAACTCACTTTCACATCAACAAAGTCTTGCATCAACCGTTTCACATCTGCTATGAGAACCCCAACTAAGGAGAAAGAGTCCTCGTTGTCTTGAATAAACTTGACCACCTGATGAGAATCCCCTTCAATGTGTATCCATTGCAACCCGATCTCCTTAGCGAAATCCAAGCACTCCCTTGCAGCCATTGCCTCAAGAGCCAAAGGGCTCATCACATACCCAAGATGAACAGCCCTTGCCGCCCTAAATCCTGTGTCATATTCCCTTGCCACAATCCCCAATCCACTTGTTTTGTTATGACTGTCAAGGCCGCCATCAAAATTCAGCTTCACCCACCCACCCAATAGCTGGCCTTTCCCAACCGTGCTGATTTCCACCCAGATTTACTTGGCTTGCTTCCCCATTTCTTCGCACAGGCCCATTAGCTGCTAGAAATACACCACACAAGCCACATCCGGTCGCCACAATTACCGTTGAAAACCACGTCGTTCCTGCATTTCCAGATTTTTCACATAATTGAGCCTACTGCAGCCCAAACCTGCTTATTTTCTTTCATACTTTTCCATCTTTCCAGCATATTACCCCACCAAGAGATAATATCCTCACCTTAGATGGTGTTCATATTAACCCCCAACGGAGACAACCGCCACACCACTTGCGCAAAAGGACATTTAACAAACAAATGAACAGCAGATTCTCTATCCTCATTGCACAGAGCGCACAACACATCATTCACAAGCTTTCTCCTGACTAGTACGTCTTTTAAAGGAAGAATATCATGAAAGTACTTCCAGACAAAATGTTGAATCTTACCTCAACAAGGTAGCGACCGCACACTTGGCGACAGCTCCTTCTGCTGTTCCCGGTTGCTCCCTTCACCTTCAGCTCTACTGCTCAAAAGCCCATTCCTTCTCATTGCCAACGTTGTACCCAGATTTCCCCGTATAAACTCCATTACTAGTGTAATGCCATATTAGTCTGTCCCTCTCCTCGAATATTGATAGCGGAATCCCCGAGAACAACTCAGCATCTTCTTGACCGAATGCCTCTCGAACCAAATCCTCATTCCATCTGCTACCACTGGGATCTACAAACTGATTCACCCGAAATCCCCTTGCAAATTCAGCCACTACCAATGGTTTAAAGCCATTCTCCTTTGGCAACCACGGATCAAACGCTGCCCAAACCTGATCCCCTTTCCCAATCCGCCATTGAACACCCTGTTCCAACACTCTCCTTCCTTCTACTATGCTCTTCCAGGTCAACAAAGCACTAGGATCAGCCGTCGCCCTCATGAACGAACACCGAGGGTAGTACTTTGCTTTCAGAACTCTGCGAACTAGACTATCCCCACCATGCATAAGGCGCCAACCCTGCTTAGCAAGAAGCTCTAAATTAAAGCACTTTAGATCCTTGAAACCCAAACCCCCATCATGTTTCTTCTCCGTCAGCTTGGCCCAAGAGAGCCAATGAATTTTCCTCTCTCCCCTTTGAACCCCGCCAAAATCTTGCCATCAATGAATATAGCTCATCGCACAATTTAATAGGGAGGTTTACACACGACATGGCATCGTTTGTAAGTGTCAGAGCTACTGAATTTAACATTACCTCTTTCCCCACATGATAAGAAATCCTGCCAACCCTCTGTCCTCCCCTTCAAACTATCATTAATGTAGGAAAAAGTCATGTGCCTTGTCTTGCTGAGATCCGTAGGCAGTCCCAAATAATTCCCCAAGCTCACATCACGCTGAATGCCCAACATCTGACTTAATCTCTCCTGCTCCCAACCCTCACATCACGTTGAATGCTCCGTACCCACCTCCACTTGGACCAATTAGTCTGTTTAGCTCAAACAAATTTTGATGTATATACTTGAATATAGTTTGTAGGTGATTCGAAACAATTGTGGCAATTACGTACCATATGAACACATTCAAGCAAAAGGTCGGGTTGAAATCTGAGTGTCAACTATGTTGAGAATACGGCCAAACCAAGGAACACACAATGTCCAAAGAATAATCAAGAACATGAAAAAAAAAATGCGAAAGACAGATAGGTAATTATTAAATTATGTAGTTCTTCAACAATTTGTTGAGTACATCCATGACTCACACCAGGTTCCTTATGTATCGAATGAAGAAAGTAAACAAGTTACATCGGTTGTTGTGTATAACTACTATTTATATCTTGAGGTTTATTTATATTCTGAGGTGTGAAGTTACCATAATACCTCTATTGAATCCCGAACTTAGCGCGCGAAGCACGGCCCAAATCGAATCAGGCTTCCTAACAGAACAAAATGACCTAGACTAAATCAATATGAACCAGTACTTGATTAGTCAATTTTTTAAGTTTACTTGTGGAGTACTTCAACTTCAATTATAGCGGAAGGGACCCTAATATACTAATGACTTTAAACAAAACTGGTGAGAGTTTTTTTTTTCCCCCCGGGTTTTAGAAGAGATCAATTCAAATAAATGCGATGATCGAGGCACAAAGATGTCCTGCTATCCCTCCCAACCCGTACAATATGAGATATTGATGAAAATAATTGCAAACACATGGAATGCCTGCCCTAGAAGTTTGGGCTCGATTTTCAGGTTTCGAGCGTTTCAGCATATCTCGTCCAAACAGTAGTCGCGCACGTCTGTTCAGATGCATTGTTCAAGTCTTATACTTAGAAGCAACTGGAAATCGAGTCTGGACATAGGGCCAATATCTGTCCGGACGATTAAGACATAAATCGATAAGTATTGGGAGAGTTACGCAGACATGGTCAACTACATGCATGCACATGCATTTGAGTACGTAAGTCTTAATTAAATAGTCAGGGGTAGACTTGGTATATACTGGGACAATTAATGATCAACAAAAAGACTCGATCGATCGATGTGGACTACTTGATTCTTATTTCTTTCTTGTAGTTGTATCTATCAAGTAGGTGGACTGCTTCTAATTTCTTGTTTGTCTAGAAAAATTAATTAATGTGTGCGTACGTTAGTCCACTAATTCGTTCCCGAGGTGATCTCATCGGGTCTGTGTCGAGGTTGAAGCCAAGAATCCATCGTGCCCTACCGGCACGAATTCAAGAGTATGTATAACCCCAAGATCCCATGATCATGTTCTACGGGTGCGAAAGAGTTATGTACATAATCCCAACAGGCGACCATGGAAACTTGAACCTAAACATATCTTTAGTTCACGAGGGACAAAATAAATAAACGATCATCAAATCTATAATATTTAGTTTGCTTCAACTGCCGATCAAAACCATCATCATTTTCTTGAACGGCGGAAAAAAAAAATTATTAATCAAGTGTAATTGTTATAAGAGATTAAAGGGACAAAAGCCCACACATTACAACTAGCTAGATGAAAGCATCTCAACGAGATTGGCACCCTACCTTCCGACAATCCTATGCGCCCCTCGACAAAATAATTTACATGTTGACAACACGATGTGCATACCCCCGGTTGAACCTGCTCCAACGAAGAGGGTAATCATATTTAATTGTTATATTTCGCAGGGACGACTGCACGATTAGTTGAGGGTTTATGCGGACACCTTGGGATTAAAAATGCACTAAAATTTTATTGTTGTACATATGATTTGATTTTCCTTTCATGTAATTCAACTCTTTTCATACTCTTGGCAATGAATTGTTCATACATAGCCAAAGCAATAGAAAATTTACTAACGTTTTTGGCACCGCTGAACTAAAATCTCGGAGCTACCCCTTTTAATTTTGGATACTTTGTGATTAGCTATCAAAGTACGTAAGTTACGACGGACTTGTACATACCATGGGGCATGTGGAGTCATGTTTCTCAACTCAATTTCAGGAGGTTTTTCCCCCTAGAGTGACTAATTAATCATTGTTCGGTCTAGTCCAGGAGAAGTAGTAGCAAAGTTACTGACTTTGTCAAGTTACCAATCCAGAAAAGTAATCGACTTTGTCAAATTACCAAAAAGAAAAAGTTAGTGAATTTGTCAAACACTCTTTAATTAATTTGCACTCACAGCCACTTGAATCTCTCCGATTGAGCCTATAAATGGGCATCAAGATTGAACTTCAATTTCATTCCAAACTAGTCTATCCAAACAACTAAAGAGGGAAATACCAAAAGAAAAATTAAAGAGGGAAATGGGTTCGAAAGCAATTGTTTTCCTTGGCCTTTTCCTGGCCGTTGTTCTTCTCATCACCTCAGAGGTGACAGCCAAGGATTCGGCTGAGACTACCACTTCTACTACTTCAGGTGAGTCCTTCACTCTTTTTGTTCAATATAGTAGCTGAAGCACTCAACATCATGCTTGAAAGAGCTCGTGCAAAAAATATCATTAAAGGCGTTAAGTTGGGGAACAATGGAGTGACTATTTCTCACCTCCAGTTCGCCGATGATACGATTCTCTTTTGCAACAATGATTTGGGAGAAATGGAGAATATCAAGCGAATTCTCAGGTGTTTTCAGTTAATGTCTGGCCTAAAAATCAACTACTCTAAGAGCTCCATTTGTGGTATAAATATTCAACAGGAGGCTATTGATGCGCTTGCACATGTGATGGGCTGTAGAGTGGAGTCCTTGCCCATTAAATACCTTGGCCTTCCGTTAGGTGCTAATCCGAGGAGGGTTAAAACGTGGGAGCCCGTTCTAGAAAGAACTCAAAAAAGGCCAAGCATTTGGAGAACGAGAACCATTTCTACCGGGGGCAGGCTTACGCTTATTAACCATAACTCTAGCACTCTGCCGATTTATTACATGTCTCTGTTCAAAATGCCCATGGCAGTTGCAAATTCGCTGGAGAAGTTACAAAGGCAATTTTTTTGGGGCGATACACCGGACAAAAAGAAAATGCACATGGTCAATTGGGAGAGGATCACTATGAAGAAGGAAAATGGGGGCCTCGGGATCAAGAGATTGGTACAACAAAATTTGGCTCTACTTGCTAAATGGTGGTGGAGATTTGGCAATGATAAAAGTTCTTTGTGGGTAAAAGTTATTCGTGGGAAATATAATTTGGACCGGAGGAGTTGGCTTCCGTATACACATGGCTCTGGGTCGATTTCTAATGTATGGAGGGACATTTGTTCAGTGGGCAATATTGATTCGGCCCTTGGATTTTCTCTCCGGGAGGGCTTCAAGGTGCAGGTTAACTCAGGCCAAGATACACTATTCTGGGACCATACTTGGCTGGGTACTATTACACTTCGAGAGGAATTTCCAAGGTTATATCGGCGTTCCACTCAGCAGGATGCGGTTATAAGCAATATTTGTGGAGGAAGGGGTAGTAGAGACTAGAATTTGCAATTCAGAGGAACGCTTCGTGTCCGACAGAATCAGCAGTACGAGGAATTAAAACAAAGACTGAACGGTGTGATATTGGATCCTTCAAAACAAGACTCATTACAGTGGATTTGGACAACAGACAAAGCTTTCTCGGTGAAATCGGTATATAGGCGGTGGGAATCCCATTCACAGTCACGAAATCATCTACTGGGCTCGCTGTGGAGGAACTTGAGCCCCCCTAAAGTGGAAATTTTCTCATGGATGGCTGTTCAAGATAGAGTTGCAACAAGGTCGGTACTTGTCGATAGAAATGTAATTTCTGAGATTCAATTGGCAATGTGTCCCCTGTGTGCTCTTTATGTGGAAACATCTCCACATCTTCTCCTTCACTGCCGATTTGCTTGGGAAGTATGGTCA